>CATIWR010117789.1:0-32464 GCA_949677035.1 Omphalea diandra | reverse complement strand
TCAAATTTCAAGCCAATATCAGACACATAGAAAATGTGGTGAATTTTTGAATTTTGCCTTATTACAATGTCATCTCAGTCTGAGTAGGTCTTACCTTCTTGGGTGTATCTCAAATTGTACCAATCCATTTGTAATAATAATCTATCCCTAGTTATAAAATATATAAAGAAATATTTTTCATGTTTTACTCATTGTCTAATTCAGTTTATAAAGTCACCAAAACAAAGGACAAATCTCAGGGTAAGCAGGTTTGTAACATGTTGACAAATAGTCATGATGAAGGGACCATATCTCAACAACCATGCTGGATTTGGCAACAATGTTTCACAGGCATATAGATCAGACATAAATATACAACTTTCAAGTTTATACCATTATCAAATTATGAACCTATGACCATCAAATTCTTGGAAAACAGATTCAAAAGAAATGTGAGGTTTCATCCCTATACAGAGTCAGTCCCAATCAATGAGCCATATCTCTTTCCTCACAGAAAATCAATCAAAACTGATTTACAGGTATTTAGAGAGGAAATAACCCTACAAATTTTAGGTTTTATGATTTGTCAAAATTAAAACATAAGGGCATCAAAATATAAGAAAATAGAAGACTGAGATCATCTCGGTCCGGATTTGACCCAGTCCTACTGAAGGAGTCATATCTCCTCACACACACAAAATCAAGCAAAACTGTTTCATAGGTGTTTATATGAGACATAAAACTACAACTTTCATATTTTGTACTTTCCCTAAAGCCACCCACTAAAGTAGTGGATGGAATTGAAGAACTTATCCCAAGAGAAGAATGGGTTGAAGCTCATCAGAGATCAAATGGCAAAAACAAGCGAGTAATGGTCATTCTTCTAAGCTCTCTCTATAGAGAAGAGATTGAAAGAGTGCAACATTGTCAAACTACATATGCCATTTGGAAGACTCTATAGAACTATCATGAAGGCACAACTCTAGTCAAATCAAGCCATTTGGAGATGTATGTCACCGAATGGGAACTCTTCATAATGAAGGACAATGAGAGCATCACAAAAATGACAAATAGGCTCTTGTCCATTGTCACCAACATGAAGAAATTTGGAAGAGCTCTCACCAACTATGAGGTAAACACAAAAATCCTCACAACTCTTCCTCTAGATAAATTTGGTGCTAGGGTTTACAACATACAAGAGTCCAATATAGAGATTGGAAAGGTTTCAACCAAAGTGTTGATAGGGAAACTCTTGACTCATGAGTTGGCCTTGCAAAAGGATGAACAAATGAAGAAGCGAAGAGGCCAAAGAGATAAATAAGAAAAGGAAAGAAAAACTCTAGCTCTTAAGTCTTCAACAAAGGAGAATGAGGCATAAATCACCTCGAGTGATGAAGAAGGTGAAAAGGAAGAAGAGGAGCTAGCAATGCTCTCTAGGAGGACAAAGGAGTTGATGAAAAGAAGAAAAGAAATAAAAGGCTTCAAGAAGGCAGCTCCTAGTCCAAGAGAGAAATCCAACGATGTCACTTGCTATGAATGTGGCAAGCAAGGCCACATCAAGTATGAGTGCCCAAAATTAAAGAAGAAGAAGAGATGTGACAAGGAGAAAAAGAAGAGTTTTTCAGCCACTTAGGACGATAGATCAAGTGAAGAAAAGGAATAAGGAGAAGTTGTAATATTTGCTTCATGGCACAAGAAGACTTTACTAATGAGGCAAGTACTTATTCTCATTCTCATTTTGATTTCGAATTTGATGAGATAGATGAAAAGCTTCTAGAGGTTATAACCATGAGATGTGATAAATACAAGTCATAAATGAAATCTTTAAAAGAAAATGTCAAAAGTTAGAGGATGATTATAAATCCCTCAATGACATTGTAAGATAATTGAGAACATCTAATGATGAGCTCAAAAAATTAGTGAATAGTCTTTCTCTTTCATCTTCTTCTATGTCTTCACCTAGAAAGGAGAATGACACTCTAAAAACAGAAGTCATTGAGCTTAAAAGCTCTATCTCCAAGTACTATAAAGGAAAAGAAGCCTTGGATACATTGATTGTATCACAAAGACCTCTACTAATTATACATGTTCTAGGCTTCAATGGAGCCTCCTCATCATCTCAAACCATATTTGTTAGATCTTCAAAACCTAAAACATCAAGCATTGAGGTAATTGGGAAGAAAAGTGCTCCTAACACTAAGCCTCTGAAGCCTAAAGGCAAAAGGAAGGCTCTCCCAAGCTCTAGAGCCAAAACTCAAAGAGCTAACCATGCCTATATGTACAACAAAAAGCATGGTCATTCTCATAAAAAAATTTCTACTCCTACTCATCATACATGTTCATGCATGCATTCACATGACCAAGGTATAAGAAGACCTCCTACTCATACTAAATTTGTGTATAGGAGAAAGACTCCTAAGTCTAAACTCTAATGCCATTATTGCATGAGATTTGGACACATTAACATTCATTGCTATATTAGGAAGGCTCACCTCAAATTAGAGGACCCTTCATCTTCTAACCCCCAAGGACCCAAGTATGCTTGGGTACCTAAGAAAAGTTAACTTACTATTATTGTGTACGTGAATGTGGCAACCACCAAATCAAGTAATTGGCATATGGATAATGGATGTTCCAAACATATGACAGGAAATAGAAGACTATTCACAACATTGAAAGAAAAAGAAGGTGGAGATGTCACATTTGGTAACAATGCCAAGGGTAATGTAATTGGCATTGGAACTATTGGTAAGAATGGGTGCTCTTTAATTGATAATGTTCTTTTAGTTAGTGGCTTACAACATAATTTGTTAAGTGTAAGTCAATTGTGTGACAAAGGTAACAAAGTCACTTTTGATCCTAGGGAATGTCGAGTAACCACTTTAGTGGATGATGAGGTTATTTTCAACGGTGAAAAGGAAAGGCAATACCTACTCAATTGACTTGGACAATTTGGCTAACCAATCTTTCAGGTGTCTTATGTCTATGAGCAATGAAGCTTGGTTATGGCATAGAAGGCTTAAACATGCAAGCATGGATCTTCTTCAAAGCCTATCTAAAGGAAAGCTAGTGGAAGGACTTCCAAAGCTTAATTTCTCCAAAGACAAGATATGTGGTCCATGCCAAATGGGGAAGCAACACCATGCCTCTCATAAAGCCAAAAATGTTGTAAGTTCAACTAAACCTTTTCAACTTATCCATATGGACTTGATAGGACCCACTAGAAGTGCTAGCCTAGGTGGAAAACACTATGCTCTAGTCCTTGTAGATGACTACTCTAGGTTTACTTAGGTATCTTTTTAGCTCATAAGAATGATTCATTTGATGCTTTTAATAGCTTTGCAAAAAGGGTTCAAAATGAAAAAGGTTACTTCATATCTTCTATTAAAAGTGACCATGGAAAAGAATTTCAAAATGAGCCTTTTGAAAATTATTGCTTGGAGAATGGAGTTTTTCATAATTTTTCAGCTCTTAGAACACCACAACAAAATGGTGTTACATAGAGGAAAAACAAAACATTGGTGGAAATGGCTAGAACAATGCTTAACGTGTATTCTCTACCAAATTACTTTTGGGCGAAAGCCATTAACATTGCATGTTATATTGCAAATAGAGTTTTTAAAAGACTCATTCTTACTAAAACTTCTTATGAGCTATGGAATGGCAGAAAACCCAAGATATCATACCTAAGAGTATTTGGATGTAAGTGCTATATTTTAAACGCCAAGGATAATCTTGGGAAATTTGATTCTAAGACCAATGAAGGAATCTTGTTAGGTTATTCCATCACAAGCAAAGGATATAGAGTCTTTAACAAAAGTTCAATGGTAGTTGAAAAGTCTATGAATGTTGCTTTTGATGAATCTAGTAAACTTGATCTTGTGAAAGGCATTTTCATTGATAATTTCTAGGTGATCTTGAAATGTTGGAATTGGATGATTCTACAAGAAAAGTTGATAAAGATAAAGAAGAATATGATTCTTAAAAAGTAGATAAAGACCAACATCACCAACAATAAGTAGAGCCAAGCTAAGATTTACCCAAAGATTGAAGATTTTCCAAGTATCAACCTAAGGATTTGATCATTGGTGATACATCTAAGGGTGTAAGTACTAGATCTCAACTTGATCATTTAGATAATAATCTTGCATTTGTTTATCAACTTGAGCCAAAATCAATTGATGAGGCTCTTGATGATGAGAGTTGGGTACTTGCTATACAAGAAGAACTCGACCAATTTAAGAGAATCAAGGTATGGGAACTTGTCCTTAGACTTAAAGAACACCCAATCATAGGTTGTAAGTGGGGTTTAGGAACAAGTTAGATGAACATGGTTTCACCACTAGAAACAAAACTAGATTGGTTGTTAAGGGATACAACCAAGAGGAAGGCATATACTATGATGAAACCTTTGCCCCCGTAGCAAGATTAGAGGCCATTAGGATTCTTTTAGCAGTTACATGTCATATGAATTTCAAACTTTTTTAAATGGATGTGAAAAGTGCCTTTTTGAATGGCATTAAAGAGGAGGAAGTCTATGTTAAACAACCTCTAGGTTTTGAGTCTCACTATTTTCCAAACCATGTTTTCAAATTGAAGAAAGCCTTATATGGATTGAAATAAGCTCTAAGAGCTTGGTATGAAAGGCTTAGTTCATTTCTCTTGCAAAATGATTTTGAAAAGGGAAAGGTGGACATTGCACTATTTGTTAAAAAACACAATCATGACACATTAATTTTCAAATCTATGTTGATGATATTATCTTTGGTGCTACCAATGAATCTCTTTGTGAGGATTTTGATGATATTGTCTTTGGTGCTACTAATGAATCTTTTTGTGAGGATTTTGCTAAGTGTATGACTAGGGAATTTGAAATGAGCATGATGGGAGAGTTCAAGGTTTTCTCGATCTACAAATCAAGCATTCCAAAGAAGGGATCTTCATCAACCAAGCCAAGTACACAAAGGAGATACTAAAGAAATTTGGGATGGATGGTTGCAAAGTTGCTAAAACTCTAATAAGTAGTACCATCAAGCTAGACAAGGATGAATCAGGTAAGGTGGTAGATGAAAGAGATATCGAGGTATGATCGGATCTCTACTTTATCTTACTACTTCTAAGCCAGATATCATGTTTAGTGTTTGTATCTTTACTAGGTTTTAATCCTCTCCTAGAGAGTCACATTTGAATGCTGTTAAAAGGATTTTTAAATACTTGCATGACACAAATCACTTAGAGTTATGGTATCCTAAGGAGTCATCTTTTAACCTTGTAGGGTATTCAGATACGGATTATGCAAGTAGTTTATTAGATAGAAAAAGCACTTTTGGGACTTGCCAATTTATAGGTGAATGCTTAGTTTCTTGGTTTAGTAAAAAGCAAGTATCGATTGCCTTATCTACCGCAGAAGTCGAGTATATGGCGACGAGTTATTACTGCACCAAGTTCTTTAGATGAAATAATAATTGAAGGATTTTGGCAAAGTAGTTGATCACATTCCCATTAAATGTGATAATGTAAGTGCTATTAATATCTCTAAGAATCCCATCTAACATTCTAGAAGTAAGCACATAGATATTAGACATTATTTTCTTAAAGATCATATGCAAAAAGGTGATGTTGTATTGGAATTTATTGACATAAATCATCAATTTACAAATATTTTCACTAAACCTCTAAATGAAGAAAGGATGAACTTCATTAAAAGATAATTGGAAATGCTTGATGCATGCTCCCTAAAGTGAAAATTTTTGAACTTATGTGAAATATTGCTATGAGTATTGATATTTGTTGATTTGTGATATTTGTGGGTGATAGAGTTAAGTGGATCACAATGTTTTTAAAATTCAATTATCTTTTATTGATGACTCATAATTCACGGTCGCTATTCTTTCTTCACGGTCATGAATTATAAGTCAATTTCACCCGGCTGTCAAACATCAATTTGCGGTCGCGAAATTTCCTCTCCATCTTGAATTTTGTTAGACTTTCAAAATTTTGACCATTAAGGCATGTATTCCTTAGGAAAATTTGTTCGTTACTCACATTTTCCAGAATTCGCGGTCGCGACTTGAAAAATTGCGGACGTGAATTTGGGTGACTGCCTACCATTTATGAGATTCGATGGCCAACTGTTTCCAACCCTTTATAACTCTTCTTTTAACCATTTCTAGCCATTGATATGCCTCTTCAAAGGCTATATAAACCCTTCAAACAGTATTTTTTATCACTTCATCTCTATTCTCAAACACTAAAGCCCTTTTAGCATCAATCTTCTTCCAACTTTCTCTCTTAATTGCAATGGCCCCTAAGAAAATTTCTAGAGCAGATAAGGGCAAAGTAGTGGCTCAATCTTCTGGCCCCCCTGCTGTTCAACAAATGAAAGGTGTAACCAAAGAGGAGAAGGAAAGGTACAAGGCCAACACTTCCAAAATAATTCTACCTAACGAAATTCCTTCATCCTTTCTCTTGGAGACACTCGATGTCAAGAATGAAATGCGAGCATTTCTATCGAATCTCGGATGGAATGAGTTCATCTTTCGAGATGAACCCAGATACGAGGAGGTGGTGTGGAAATTCATGTGCACCGTCCAATTAAGCAGAAAAGTTGAATCTCCCGTAGGTCAATATGGCTTAGTATTCTGGGCATTTAGTGACCCTTTTTATATAACATTTGACCAAATTTCATTCCTTTTTAACCTGTAAGTCGGAGAACACATTCCTTTCATCTTCTCCGCACTTGACGTCATCTATTCCAAATTTTGGCCGAAGATCTCTATCAAAACCAAACACGACCCTCGCTCCTCACTAGCTAAACACATTAAGTCTTTACCCCTTTAGATCCTTCATTGCATCATCACTTTTTTGATCAATGCAAGAGGTGATGGCAATGAGAAGGTGTCCTAAAAAGACTTCACATTTTTATTCTGCCTTGTAGAAAACAAACCGATCCAAATCGACTGATACCTTATGGATCAATTGATTCATATGAATACAAAGACAAAAAGTTAATTTTCCTTGCCCTCCCACATTACTGCCATCTACAGATATGTTGGAGCAGTTGATGACGAAAAAGACAAATTCCTCACCAAGAAGTTCTTTCCATCCCAAAACTTCCTAGACCTTACCTACTTGATTAATGCCAAAGCCATACACTCATATACTTATGCTTATACCTTGGGTGCTTTCGATGCAAAGTGGATGGAGAGTTCACAAGCCTATAAGAGGAAGAGGCTCCACATAGAAGAAGGCACAAGTGTTATTCCTCCTTCTTCTCCTCCCAAACCTATGTCTAAGTTGTCTCTTACCACCATCAACAACAAATTAGACAAATTGATGAGGATGATGAAGAGAAGGTTCCTCTTCCTTTCATACCTTCACAGTGATATAATGGATCTTCAAGAGAAACTAAGAGTTCCTCCTTGCCACCTTCTGGACTTCACTGAGTTTGATGACACTCAAGATGAGGATGGCAATGAAGATGTTAAGGATGAGGATGAAGCAGAGGGAGCCACACAAGAGCAAGTAGCAGACTTTTCTGAAGATGATGATGATTCTCCCAATTTCTAGCTTAGGAATCTATTTTTCTCATTTTCTAGTTCTTTGTTTAGTTTGTTTTTATTTGTTTTCAACTATGTGTGATCCTATAATTGTTAATAAATAAAGTGCATTTTTCTTGTAAATACTTGCTTTATGTGATTGATACATTCTTCTTTATGGTTTACTTTCTTATGATTGCTCTGTCCATACTTATGCTTGTTCACATTCTCCTCTAACACCCTATTCTTTATCTTGCCAAAGGGAGAGAGATAGACACTAAGGAATATCTAAGTTTTAAAGTTTAAGGGGGAGTAAGTAAAAATAACTTGCAACCTAGCATAAGTTAAGGGGGAGCTTTATACTATCACACTTAGGATTTTTAAGGCATTTCTCTTAAATTAATTGAATGTTACATTTAGAATTTGATCTTAAGTGTTCATTGATTCTATAGTATACTTAACTTCACATTTCTGCATCTATCTTTTAACTTTGGATCAATCTAAGTTGTCAAAATCAAAAAGGGGGAGATTGTTGGACTAGGAAGATTAATCCCAAGTTCAAGAACTCTTTTGATCTTAACAAAGGAGATTGATTATTATTAATGGTTTATTTAAGTGTTGTTTTGCAGAAAATAGTAGGATCTTCAAGTAAAGTTGGATAAAGCTCTTAAACTCTAAGTTGACTTGTAAATCGCAACCGCAATCTCAGATTCGTGACCGCGATCCATGAGAAGACTTGCTAGAAATCAGACAGGTGAAATCTCGGAGCCATTCTCATCTGTGACTCACCCAAAAGAAGGAATCCAAAAATGACAGACTGATTCGAGGTCTATGTCACGTTAAAGTAGCGATTGCATTTTTCAAAAAGCCTCAAAAGGGAAACAAGTCCACAACTAAAGCTTGACAAATGTCCCAGGTGACTGTTGGAAGACCAAAATCACGAAGGCAATTTTTTGGTAGCGACTGCGATTTGAGAAGTGAAAGATGCAATTTCTCATAGATGAATTTGCGTCCTAAGTCGCAGCCTGCACAAAGAAATTTGCGACTGCTACTTTTGTTAGCAGAAAAATGCAACGACCATATTTTCCTAGTGAACCAATGGCAAGAAGACACGTGGACTAGCCATTATACACAAACAGAGTTTTTCGTCACAAGTTTTGGCTCCCATATGAAAATTTGGAATTTGCGAACGCGAATGAGCAATAGCGACCAACGACTGCTGACAAGCAATTAATGCAAAATCTGTCTAGCATACCTTGAAGATTTTATACCAGTTTTATTACAATGTCTCTTTGGTGAGTAAAGGCTATAAATACCTCATTGAAAAGATGTAAATGGTAAAGAATTAATAACTTTGTAACCAAACTCTTGGAATTTTACTACTTAATCTTTTCTATTCTTTTAGGCATTGTTTGGTGTGAGCATAAACACCATTTCTGAAGGTTGAAATGTGAGGCTGTAAAAATGTAACATCTCTGTCCACATCCATTAGCATTATCACATGAATATATTCATTGCATTAATGATATGAAATCCCATATGAACATATGCATTGGATAAATGATCATTTAGTCATGCGATTTGTAGAAGCATGACAATGACACTTGCACCGTTACAATTGGGACACTTGAACATACATGTAGTGTTTATACAGTTGCATGGCAAATTGTTTTATGTTGTGTGCATGTTATAACATCATAAATAATGGTGTTATAGAGCTTATTTAAGAGTATAAGGAGCTTTTATGGATTGAGAGATGGATGGAGGTGCTTAAGGAGGGAAGAAGATGGACTAAAAGAGGAAAAGTGAACTTCCAACCAATGGAAATGAAGCACCATGATTTTATATTGTTATAATAAGGTTACATTTGATAATTAGGGTCAGAATTAAGAGGAAAACTATGAGTTGTACTAGAAACAAAGGGAGAGCTAAGGAAGAAAGAAAGAAATGAAGAAGAAGAATAAGAAGAAGAGAGGGAGAAGAGTGAGCAGCCTAAGGTTTTCTAATTATGGGATAATAGGTAAGTTAATTTATCTTCTTCTCAATTGAAATTAATCTCTCATGACATGTTAATCATGCATGGTTAGTGAGAATTATGGAGTAATTGAGGTAGAGCTCTTGGATGGAAGTTGTAATCTAAGAGAACAAGAGCTTATTATGCTGGTTTTGTTATGAGAGCAAAATTTTTCACCCACGATTTCATAACCCTATAAAAGGAATTAGGGAAAGTGAAAAATATAAAAGTTGTAATTTTATATCTCATATAAATTCTTATCAAACGGTTTTGCTTGATTTTATGTGTGTGAGGAGATATGCTTCTTTCAGTAGGTCTGGGTGAAATCCAAGCCGAGATGATCTCAGTCTTCTGTTTTCTTATAGTTTTATGGCCTTATGTTTTGATTTTGATAAAGTGTTAAACATGAAATTTATAGGTTTATGTCCTTTCTAAATACCTATAAATTAGTTTTGATTGATGTGTTGTGTGGAAAGAGATATGGCTCATTGATTGGGACTGACTCTGTACCGGGATGAAACCTCACATTTCTTTTGAATCTGTTTTCTAATAATTTGATGGCCATAGATTCAGAATTTGATGATGGTTTAAACTTGAAAGTTGTATATTTATGTCTTATATACATGCCTGTGAAATATTGTTGCCAAATCCAGCATGGTTGTTGAGATATGGTCCCTTCATCATGACTGGTTGTCATCATGTTACAAACCTGCTTACCCTGAGAATTGGTCCTTTGTTTTGGTGACTTCATAGACTGAATTAGATAAAGAGTAAACATGAAAAATGTTGTTTTATATGTTTTGTAATTGGTGGTAGATTATTATTGCAATTGGATTTATACAATTTGATATATACCTAAGAGTGTAAGACCTACTCAGACTGAGATGACATTGCAAAAGGGACAAATTTAAAAATACACCACATTTTCTATGTGTCTGATATTGGCTTGAAATTTGAATATGTTGTATCATTATGTGTCCAGTTTATTTGAAAAAAAAAGAATCAAGTAATTTGGATGAGTATATCTGGAGTTATTATTGTGAGAGTATAGCAAGCTCAGGTTGTCATATAAGGAAAATATGCATAAATACTAGGTCCACTTGCATGAATCATGTCAGAGTTGCATAACAAAATGAAAATATTGCTTTATCATCATGAATTGAATTGGTGTATTGAAATAGGTCCTCGAGGCATTGAGGATAATTGTGGGAATAAGCAGGGACCATCCACGACTAAATAAGCTTGAAGGATGAGGTAAGTAAATAGCTAACGGTAATATATGTATGATTGGTTAAATACCATGAACTTATATTCAATTGAATGAAAAGTTATTAAATGTGATGATATTGTGGAATACATAGATGAAAGATTGTTATACTCTTGATTTATTTATTTTCATGAGATGTTGATAATAATACTTAATAGCCTATGTGACAATAATATTTAATAGCCTGTGTGGCATAGGTTGTGTGGCAATGAGATGATAGCATATGTGGCATAGCCTATGTGACAAGGAGATGATAGCCTGTGCAGCAATGATAAAATAGCCTGTGTGGCAATGATATAATAGTCTGTGTGGCAACAGCCTGTGTGGCAATGATATAATAGCCTATGTGGCAATAAAATATAATAGCCTATGTGGCAATGATAAAATAGCTCGTGTGGCATAGCCTATGTGGCAATGATATAATAGCCTGTGTGGAAATGATAAAACAGCCTGTGTGGCAATGATATGATAACCTGTGTAGCAAATAGATGATAGCTTGTGTGGCAAGGAGATGATAGCCTGTGTGGTAATGATATAATAGCCTATGTGGCAATAAAATATAATAGCCTGTGTGGTAATGATAAAGGAGCCTGTGTGGCAATGATATAATAGCCTATGTGGCAATGATAAAACAGCATGTGTGGAAAGAAGATGATAGCCTGTGTGGCAATGATAAAACATCATGTGTGGTAATAATATAATAGCCTTTATGGCAAGGAGATGATAGCCTATGTGGAATTGCCTATGTGGCAATGAGAAAATAGCCTGCGTGGCAATGATAAAACAGCATGTGTGGCAATGATATAATAGCCTGTATGGCAACAGCTTATGTGGCAATGATATAATAGCCTGTGTGGCAATGATATAATAGCGTGTGTGGTAATAAAATATAATAGCCTGTGTGGCAAAAAAAATATAATAGCAAGTGTGGCAATAACCTTTGACAGTCTATGTAGTATTTAAAAGGAAAAACTTTTTATTTCGAACATGGATATGATGGTGAGTTTTTATGTTTAAATGTTGTTACGTTAGTTGTGCAATAACCTTTGATAGCCTATGTGGCATTTAAGAGGAAAAACTCTTTATTTCATACATGGATATGATGATGAGTTATTTATGTTCAAATATTGTTACATTATTTGAGATTGAAGTATCGTTATGCATTTAGTTACTTAGTATGCAAACTCACTCTTTTGTATGAAATCTTATTTCAGGAAGAGTAGACTAAAGATTGCATCCAGTATACTTTTTGAAGTTGCAGTCTAGCAATGTAAGAGAGGTTGGGCCAGTATGCAGTCAATTAGTATTTTAGTTTGTTTATTCATATATGTTTTGTTGTAAATAGTTAAGTGGTGAACAAGAGATATAGTGAAAAAAAATTTTTAATTAGGTCTTTTAAATGACAATGGATAGACTAAGAGAGAAAATTAAATGATTATTAATTGGAGTGTCATAAAAAACACTAAGAGAGGTTATTGTGTGAGCCTATAAAAATACTAGTGTAAAGGTTATTATGTGAGCCTAAAAAACACAAGTGTAAAAGTTATTGTGTGAGCCTTCAAAACACTAGTGTAAAAGTTTGGTGTGAGCTTGAAAAGACCATTGGTAGATAGTGGAACACCCAATTGCTGAGAATTGGGGAGTGGACGTATGGTCAAGTATACTGGAACCGCTACAAATCTTACTTATACTTTCTACTCATTCTCTTCACTATCTTCTTGTTTTAATTTTTTAGACACCAATTCAACCCTCCCTTCTTGGTGCCTAGAGCCAACAATGTAGATCTTAACAACCTAAGGATCATAAGGTCTTTTAATCATGTGGTGTCATGCAAGGGGTAAGGCTATCAGAAACTGATAAACTATCAAAAATTGGTCAAGTCCAAAAATAAGAGAATTTTGTTAAAACATGAATTACACTAATAATGCAAATTGAAATTTAAATAGTAAGGGCATCTATCCTATTGATTCCTTAAAAGACTTTCAAAAATACATCCATACAACTGCATACTTGTCCTTTGTGGCTATCAATCTTTCTTTATTTTACTTTTCTTTTTTTTTCCTTTATTCTTTAATCTCTTTTTTCTTAATTTTTTCTCATGTTTTTCTTATTTTTCTTTATTATTTTTTCTTTTTTCATTCTTACCACCCTTAAACTTGATTTAGAATCTATGCTCATAATTTTACAATTAATGTCTTTCTTGCAACGCTTGTAATTATGCACACAAGTAATAATTCACACCATTATATAACCATATTCGAACTCATTCTCTTGATAGTGGAGGTAAAATATCATTTAGGTTATATGGTTATAATAAGGGTAATGGGCTAAAGAAAAGCATAATTATACTTATAGGCTCAAAAGGGGTAACAATAGACAATGCATAAAAAAGGTATGGATGGAGAATATTGAGGCAATAAAATAATGCCTTAATCGTTTCTTTAAAGTTTCTAAGTTCTAGCATTTCACCTTAAAAGATGGTGTAGCAAGTTCTAGCATGTGTAAAAATGTCCACTCACCTAAGTCATGCATAATCATCAATTTCAATTTTAAAATCCATATTTTGTAAAGGTGTGCTCAAATTGTTCTATTATGATAATTAACAATAAATGAAACATATTAACCAATACCAAATCATAATCATTAGCAAATTTAGCTCAATTGATTTAAATAAGTTATCATATTCTTTATTGATTACTCAGCTTATGACCTACAAGAATTCCTCGATCATCTAAATTATCAAATTTTAACATTCAAAGCACATATTAAGTACACAAAATCCCTAATTCTCCCAAACTTAAATTCATAATTGTCATCAATGATGCTATGAATGGAAAAAAGAGAATATGGGTAAAGAAGGATTACCTTAATGAATGTAAAAAAGAAACAAAATCTACAATTAAGCATGCAAGTAAAAGCTAGGAACACAAAACACAAAGCAGAAAAGGCATATAACAAAAACAAAAAGAAATATGCTAATTTAAGGCCATTAGCTTGACCTTTAAAAGTGCTCATTTAAGCTTTACCTTATGTTTGTGATTCTCCTTCATTAAGATTGGATGTATGCAATTTATTGAACTCAACTCTTTAAATTAATCAGGACCAAATTGAAGTACCTCTTTCTTTTTCTCAACCTCTTTTCTTGGTTCATGTCATTAGAGATTATAACATATGAGGTATTTTGCTCTTTAAAATATGCATGATCTTAAAGATAAGGCAATGGGTCTAATTGATTAAAATGCAAAAGATTATGAGGTGTTTTTGTTCCCTCATCATAGTTCCATTCATCAACAAGGAAGAGAGAAGATGGATTAGTATCATGAATTTCAAAAGTGGAAGTATTACTTACCATTCATTCCTTGATAATAAAATCATCATAGTTTAGATTTTTTTTAATCTCAAACTTCTTCCTTTTTCATGACAAACTTCATGCTTATTCTCATCTTTTTTATTAATGCTCAAGCATCTCTCCTCTTTTATGTTTGGCATTCCTCATTGTTTACCTTCTTCAATGCGCTCTTTCTTCTACTTATACTTCTCTAATCTTAAAGGAAAAGGTATATGAAGCATATAAGGCTTGGGAGGCATATAAGCCTCGAAATCAGCATCATCGGACGTAGAGCCCTTAATAGGGAATATATGATAGATGTTGCAATAAGCTCAAGCGTTCTCCAATTTATCCAGAGAGTGTAACATCCCTATCCACATTCATTGGCATTATCACATGAACATATTCATTTCATAAATGATATGAAATCCCATATGAACATATGCATTGGATAAATGATGATTTAGTCATGCGATTTATAGAAGCATGACAATGACACTTGCACTGTTATATTTGGGACACTTTAACATATATTTAGTGTTTGTATAGTTGCATGGAAAATTGTTTTATGTTGTGTGCATGTTATACTATCATAAATAATGGTGTTTTAGAGCTTAATTAAAAGTATAAGGAGTATTTAGGGATTAAAAGATGGATGAAGGTGCTTAAGGAGTGAAGAAGAGGGACTAAAAGAGGAAATGTGACCTTCCAACCAATGGAAATGAAGCACCATGATTTTATATTATTATAATAAGTTTATATCTGCTAATTATGGTAGAATTAAGGGGTAAGTCAGGAGGCATTGCAGAAAGAGAGTGAGAGAGAGCTAAGGAAGAAATAAGAAGAAGAAGAGAGGGAGAAGAGTGAGCTGCCTAAGGTTTCCTAATTCTGGGACAGTAGGTATGTTAATTTATCTTCTTCTCAACTGAAATTAACCTCCCATGACATGTTAATCATGCATGGTTAGTGAGAATTATGGAGTAATTGAAGTAGAGCTCTTGGATGGAAGTTATAATCCAAGAGAACAAGAGCTGATTCTGTTGATTTTGCTGTTAGAGCAGAATTTTACACCCAAGATTTCATAACCCTAGAAGAGGAATTAGGAAAATTGCAAAATATAAAAGTTGTAGCTTTATGTCTCATATAAACATGTACGAAACAGTTTTGCTTGATTTTGCGTATGTGAGGAGATATGACTCCTTCAGTAGGACTAGGTAAAATCCAAACTGAGATGATCTCAGTATTCTTTTTTCTTATATTTTGATGGCTTTATGTTCTAATTTTGACAAAGTGTAAAACATAAAATTGGTAAGGTTATGTCCTCTATAAATTCCTGTAAACTAGTTTTGATTGATTTGTTGTGTGGCAAGAGTTAAGGCTCATTGATTAGGACTGACTCTGGACCGGGGTGAAACCCACCTTTCTTTTGAATCTGTTTTCCAAGTATTTGATGGCCATAAAATCAGAATTTGATGATGGTCCAAACTTTAAAGTTGTATATTTATGTCTGATATACATTATGTTTAAATATTTTCATGCCAAATCCAGCATGGTTGTTGAGGTATTGTTCCTTCTTCATGACTGGTTGTCAACATGTCACAAACCTGCTCACCCTTAGATTGGTCCTTTGTTTTGGTGACCTTATAGACTGAATTAGAAAATGACTAAAACATGAAAAATGTTCCTTTATATGTTTTGTAACTGATGGTAAATTATTATTGCAATTGGATTTGTAAAATTTGAGATACACTCAAGATAGTAAGACCTACTCAGACTGAAAGGACACTATAACAGGGCAACATTTAAAAATTCACCACATTTCGTGTGTGTATGATATTGACCTGAAATTTGAATATGTTGTTTCATTATGTGTTTAGTTAGTTAGAAAAAAAAATCAAGTCATTTGGATTAGTGTATCTAGAGTTATTACTATGAGAGTGTAGTGAGCTCAGGCTACCCTATTAGGAATATATGGATAAACACTAGGTCCACTTGCATGGATCATACTATAATTGCATACCAAGCATTCATAATCATTTTGAAATACTTATAACCATTTATGTATCGAATTATAGGATCTCAAAACTTTGAGGAAGCCCTAGAGAGAGAACCAAACCTACCGTAAAAGTCGGTAACATAAAAAATTGAGTAAAAATCATAATTGGATTCATTGGGTGTATGTGACAATTATATGATATGATTATGTTCTATTACATGTATATATGATTGAATTGTTATATGTTACATGAAAATATAAGTCAAGTGAGAATGATTGAATTGTTACATGTTACATGGGAATAATATGATTATGTTCTATTACATGTATATATGATTGCATTGTTACATGTTACATGGGAACACAGGCCAAGTAAGAATCAAATGCTCTTAATGATTAATTGGCATATCTTTTGTGAATAAGCACTTGCACATGGAACTAAAAGGGCATTGTGATTGACTTGTCAAACACTTGTAAATCATGTGGAAGATGGACTAATAGGTCCCAAATCATATGTCAAATGAATTACAGGAAGATGGACCAATAGGTCCTAAATCATATGTTACATGAATCAGATGAATATCCTGGGAGCAATGTTTGCCTTACACAGTCATGACAAAAATAAAGCTATTGCATTTGCACTTGCATAGTCAATTGTTATACTTGCAATGTATCTTGACGATATTTGATTATGGATTATGCCATGAGAATTTGATTATTGTTTTTATTCACTGAGTCGCGACTCACCAAATCGCAAAATTTTTTTCGGATACTGAAGAATAGGAATTGGACACTTTGGTGGTTTGAGTTTTACATTAAGACATTTGTCCTACAGGTCGTCGGCTGAATCCCAACTCTCTCTCTCTTTGTGTCATATACATATATGTACATCAAATACATGTTGGATTGTGTGTGTAGGATGGATAAAACCCTTATGCATATGTATTTTGGACATGAATGATATGAGTTTTGTAAAATGAATATGGTTATTACAGTTATTGGTATCAGAGCAGTATGAGTTATGTCAAATGAAAAAGGTTGTTACAATAACAAATTAAGAAAACATGGTGCAGTGGACTTTAGTGGTACCACATATCCATCTGTAGCAAAGATATGGCTAAAAAGAACACAGAGACTTTCAAATTTGATAAAATGCACACCAGAAGAAAAGTTGATTATATAGTGTCGCTATTATAGGGGGATGCATATGATTTGTTAGAAATCATTCCAGGGAGTGATGTCCAACCTCCAGTTCTTACATGAGATGATTTTCTTTGTGAGTTCAACAACAATTATATGCCAGAAGGATAAAAGATGATAAAAGAAAAGAATTTTTGAACCTAAAGCAGGGGGAGATGACTATAGCTGAGTGTGAGGAAAAATTTAATCAATTAACTCATTATGCATCCTTCATGGTGGCCACTAACAAAGATAAATGTCAAAAGTTTGAAAAGGGACTGAGATATGAGATAAGAAGTATGATCACAACTACAAATCTTGGAAGTCTTACCAAGTTAAAAGCTAGGGTGGAAAGTTTAGGAAAAGAAAGGATATAGTAATGAGTAAAAAGAGGGCGTATTGAGTTTGTGGGAGATTTTAACATAAACAAAGGTAAACATGGAGATTATATGCCATCACAGTTCAATGCTAAGGGTGGTTACTCTAGCTATAGAGGTAGAGGATTAGGAGTTTCATCATATGCAGGTAGAGTTGGCCAAGTTATGCAACAATGACCCTCATGTGTATAATGTGGTAGGCAACATATGGGTGAATGTAGAAAAATGGTTGGTGGGTATTACTTTTGTGGGTCTCTTGATCGTATGCTTAAAGATTGACATAAAAGATCTAGAATGTCAGAGGGAGGCAGAGGCAGAGCGACATCAGAGTCTACAGTTGAAGTTTCAAAGGCAAGTGGAGTTGGAGTATCATTTGGCATGGGCAGAGGTAAAGATAAAACAATGACAATTGGCCATGGTATGGGTATATCAAAAGGTCAGAGTTCTAGACCCCTAACACAAGCCACAGTATTTGCCATGATTAGGTAAGAAGCTATTGCTACTCCATAAGTAATCACTGGTAAACTTTTTCTCTATGATTTAGAAGTTGATGCATTAATTGATCTTAGTTTCACACATTTATTCATTTCGTTGAACATGACATCATAATTGTGTAGTAAGCATTAACCTTTAGGTTTTAATCTATGTGTTAGTACTCCTTTGAGAGATGTTATGATTGTGGATAAGGTATGTCGTGATTATGTGATTCGCATTGATAACATTGAGTTTAATGCTGATCTAGCATTGTTGCCACTCCATGAATTTGATGTGATACTAGGTATGGACTGGTTGTCCAGATATCATGCAATAGTGAATTGTTTTACTAAGGAAGTTGTTTTGGAATCTCCAAATCATCTAAGGGTTGTGTTTCAAGGGGAAAGGCAAATTGTACTTGCATGTCTAGTTTTTACTATCAAGGCTTTTCGCATGATTACAAGTGGTTGTGAAGCTTATTTGGCACATGTGGTAGACACAAGGTTAACAAATGAATTACTTGAGAATATTTTTATGGTAAATGAGAATGAGATGTTTTCCCAGCTAACTTACTTGGTTTGCCACTTGATATGGAGATAAAATTCATGATTGAGTTAGTCCCAGGACCTACACCAATATCCATTCAACCATATAGGATGGCTCTAGCTGAGTTGAGAGAATTAAAGACCCAATTACAGGAGCAACTTGAAAAGGGATTCATCAGATATAATGTGCCATCTTGGTGCATCATTATTATTTGTTAAAAAGAAAGATGGGACAATGAGGCTGTGTACTTATTATAGAGAGTTAAATCAGGTTACTGTGAAGAACAAATATCTTTTACCAGTGATAGATGATCTATTTGACCAATTACAAGAAGCACATGTATTTTTATTTTTTAAAATTGACCTGAAAACATGATATTTATTAGCTTAAAATTTCAAACCCAAACATACTGAAGACAACTTTTCAGACGAGGTTTAGGCATTATGAATTTTTGGTGATGCCATTTGGTTTGATTAATGAACTAGCTACGTTTATGGCACTTATGAATAAAATGTTCCTACCTTACTTAAACAAATTTGTAATGGTGTTCATTGATGACATATTGGTGTATTCAAGGAGCAAAGAGGAGCATGAACAACATTTAAGGATTGTGTTGCAAATTTTGAGAGAAAAATAACTATTTGCTAAATTAAGCAAGTGTGATTTCTAGATTGACCATGTGGTACTTTTAGGACATATAGTTTTTGAAAAAGATAGACGTGGATCCAAACAAAATTGAAGCAATAGTAAAATGGGAAACCTCAAAGAATGTTGTAAAAGTCTAAAGTTTCTTAGGACTAGTTGTGTATTATCATCGATTTATTGAGGGGTATTCACTTATAGTTGCTCCTTTGACTAAGTTACTTACGAAAAATGCAGCATTTTAGTGGTTTAAAGCATGTTGGAGAGTTTTGATGAATTAAAAGATAGATTGGCATTTGATCCAGTCTTAGCTAATCCTACCAGTAATGGAGGATTTGTAGTATATAGCGATGCCTCTCATTAAGGTTTGGGATGTGTTTTTAATGCAGTATAACAAGGTAATTGCATATGCATATAGACAACTGGAGCCTTATGAATTATCTTACCCAATACATGACCTAGAACTTGTTATCGTTGTGTTTGCTTTGAAAATATGGAGACATTACTTTTATGGAGAAACTTTTCATATATTTACAGATCACAAGAGCTTGAAGTGTTTGATGAGACAAAAAGAATTAAACATGAGACAAAGGTGATGGTTGGAACTACTAAAGGATAATGATTGCACCATTGAGTATCACCCAAGAAGGCAAATATGGTTGCTGATGCTTTGAGTAGGAAATCAAGAAGCAATGTAACTTATTTATAGGTATTTCCATTGTCTTATTTAGTTCAATTATGAGCTATGAATATGGAACTGAACATACAAAAGAATGGGGCATTGATTGTTACTTTTCAAGTGAGACCAATATTGCATGATCAAAGTAAAGAAGCAAATGGCAAAGATCTAAATTTACATAGAATGATTGAAATGGTAAAACAAGGGAGACATAGCGATTTTGATATTCGAAATGATGCCTTAATGTTAGGTTCTCATATTTGTATGCCTAATGTTGATAACTTGCAAAGAGAAATCCTACAAGAAGCACGTAATGCTTCATATGCCATGCATCTAGGAATGACAAAAATGCATAAAACCTTACGATCTCATTTTTGGTAGCTGAAAATGAAGAAAGATGTAGTATCATATGTTTCAATATGTTTGACTTATTAGTAGATCAAAACGAAACATTAAGCACCAGCTGAAAAATTGAAAGCACTGACGATTCCAATACAAAAATGGGAAAGAATAACCATGGACATTGTATATGGGTTACTGAGGAATTTGAGGAAGAATGATGTCATATGAGTGATCATTGATAGACTAACTAAGTCAACCCACTTTTTGCCTATTCAATGGGTTAGTTCACTTAATCACTTAGCCAAGAAATATGTGGATGAAATTGTCAAATTACTTTGCATTCTAGTGTCCATTGTATCAGATAGTGATCCATGATTTACATCTCGATTTTGGGTCAGTTTGCAATAGGCTTTGGGTACCAAGTTAAGTTTCAATATTGATTTTCATCCTTAAACAGATAGGCAATCAAAAAGGACAATTCAAACACATGAAGACATACTTTGAGCTTGTGTGATAGAGCTCAAAGGTGTATGGGATAAATATATTGCCTTGATTGAATTTGCTTATAATAATCATTACCATAGCAATACAACGATGGCACCATATGAAGCACTATATGGAAAAAAATGTCAAAGTCATATCTAGTGGGATAAAGAAGGGATATGTATTTTAAAAAGGGCCAGAACTAGTACAAGACACTGTGGATAAGGTGAAGGTAATCAAGTGTAAACTTAAAGTAGAATAAGACAAGCAAAAGAGCTATGCAGGCTAACATAAAATAGAAATGGAATATGAGGTGGAATATAAAATGTTCCTTCGAATTTCACATTGGAAAGGAATAATTTGATTTGGCAAGAAGGGGAAACTGAGTCCTCGATACATAGGACCATATGAGATCTTAGAAAGAATTGGTCCATTAACTTGACCATCTATTTTAGAGCTTATTTAAAATTATAAAGAGCATATGGAGATTAGGAGATGGATAGAGGTGATGAAGGAGTGAAGAAAAGGGATTAAAGGGAAAAAGTGAACTTCCAACCACTAGAAATGAGACACCATGATTTTGTCTTGTTATAATAGGTTTACAAGTGGAAGTTTTCACTCTTTAGGATTAGAATAGAGAGGTTAAATGTAAGGGATAGCATAAGAAATATAGAGCTAAGGAAGAAAGAGAAAAAGGAAGAAGAAAAAGAAGAAGAAGAAGGAGAGGAAGAAGAGTGAGCTGCCTAAGAAGGAATCATAAGGTTTTATGGTTCTAGGAAAATAGATAAGTTAATTTATCTTCTTCCCACATAAAATTAACCCCTCTAACATATTAATCATGCATGATTTGTAAGAATTATGGAATATTTGAGATAGACCTCATGTAAGGAAGTTGAAATTAAAGAGAAATATGAGCTGATTGTGTTGGTTTTGTTGTTAGAGCAGAATTGTGTGCCTATGATTTCATAACTATTGGACTAGGATAGTTAACCCTAAGTTTTGGGCCTTTTTTGATCTTGACAAAAGGGATTGATCATTTTTAATGGTTCTATTTAGTGTTGTTTTGCAGTTCTTGTGAAAGTCTTTAAGTTATAAGTTGGACAAAAATCTTAATCTTCAAAGTATGTGAAGTAACTCCTAAATCGCGATCACAATCTAAAACTTCATGACCGTGATCCATTAAAAGACTTGCTAGAAGTTCGGACAGATGAAATTGCGGAGTAATTATCGACTGCGATTCATCCAAAGGAAGAACTCTAAAAGTGATAGACAAATTCGCAGTGTAAAACTTGCCTCAATCGTGACTGCGAATTTTGAAATAACTCAAGATGCAATCAAATCCACAATCATAGCTTGACAAGTGTCCCAAGTAACCGTTGGAAGTCAAAAATCGCAAGGGGAACTTGTTGGTAGGGACCGCGAACCCAAAAGAAGAAGATGAACACTTTTGGCAGAGGAATTCGCATCCAGAGACGTGTCCTGTACAAGATAAATTGTGAGCACTACTTTTGAGAGCAGGTGAAAGGCAACGACTATTTTCCTGATACACTAATCAGAAGCTACCACATGGACTAGCCATTAGACACAAATGGGGTTTTCCTTATGGAATTTGGAATTCGCAACCGCGAATATGTCGTAGTGACTGTGAAACGACTGTTAACCATTTAATGCAAAAATCTATCTAGCATACTTTGATGATTTTGTACCAATTTTATTACAACATCTCTTTGATGGGTAAAGGCTATAAATATCTCACCAAACAGATGTAAATGCAAGAGAATTAATAACTTTGTAACCAAACTCTTGTAATTTTGCTACTCACTCTTTTCTATTCTTTAAGTCATTGTTGTGTGTGAGTATAAACACCATCTGTAATAGGTTATAGTGTGAGCCTATTAAAACACTAAGAGAGGTTGTTATGTGAGCCTGTTAAAACACAAGTTGTAAAGGTTATTGTGTAAGCCTAAAAACACAAGTGTAAAGATTATTGTGTGAGCCTTCAAAATACAAGTGTAAAAGTTTATTATAAGCTTGAAAACACCTTTGAAAGATAGTGGAATACCTAATTTCGAAGAATTAGGGAGTGGATGTAGGATTAATTACACCCAAACCACTATAAATCTTATGTTTCCTCTCATCCCATTTCTTCTCTTTCTTTCTAATTTTAATTTTTATACACCAATTTAACCCTCTCCCCCCCTTCTTGGTGATTAAGGCTAACAATAACACTAGAAAAGGAATTAGGGAAAGTGTAAAATATGAAAGTTGTATCCTTATGCCCTAACTAAGTGCATGTGAAATATTTTTGCTTAATTTGGTGCATGTGAGAAGAAATGGCTCATTCATTAGCACTGGTTCACAACCAACTGAAATCACCTCAGTTTTTTTATTTTCTTATATTTTGATGACCTTATGTTTAGATTTAGACATAATGGAAAACATGAAATTTGTAGGGTTATATCCTCTCTAAATACCTATCAGGTATTTTTTTCTTAATTTGCTGTGTGGAAAGAAATATGACTCATTGATTGACTGACCCTAAAACTGATGAAACCTTATGAGTCTTTTAATTATGTTTTCTAAGAATTTGATGGCCATAGATTCAAAATTTGATGATGTGACAAACTTAAAAGTTGAATATTTATGCCTGATCTACATGCTTATGAAATATTTTTGTCAAATTTAACATGGTTGTTGAGATATTGCCACTTAATTATGAATAATTGTCAATGTATTTAAAACCTGCTCACCCTGAGATTGGTCATTTGTTTTGGTGACTTTATAGATTGAATTTGATAATATGTAAAACATGAAAAGTGTTCCTTATATGTTTTGTAACTTATGGTAGATCGTTTTTACAATTGGATTTGTACAATTTGAGATATACCCAAGAATGTAAGACCTACTCAAATTGAGTTAACATTGAAATATGACAAAATTCAAAATTCACCACATTTTTTATGTCTTATATTGACCTAAAACTTGACTATGTTGTATTATTATGTGTCTAGTTTATTTGAAAAGAAGAATCAAGTCATTTTGGATAAGTATATCAAGAGTTATTACTATGAGAGTGTAGCAAGGTCAGGCTGCCATATAAAGAAATTATGCATAAACACTAGGTTCACTTGCATGGAACATGCCATAATTACATACTAAGCATTCATAATCATTTTGGCATACTTATAACTGTGTATGTATCAATGTTTAGATCTCAACACTTTGAAGAAGCCCTAGAGAGAGAACCAAACCTACCATAAAGTTTGGTTGCATCGAAAGGTGAGTAAAAACCATAATTAGATTCTAATGTGAATGTGTGATAATTTTATAATATGATTATGTTCTATTATATCTATATGAGATTGAATTATTACACTTTACATGTGAATACAAGTCAAATTGAGAATTATGTACTCTTAATGATTACTTGGTATACAATTGTGAATGAACACTTGCATATGGAACTAAAAGGATGTTATGACTGGCTTGTCAAACACTTGCAAATCACATTGAAAAGGGACCAATATGTCCTATTCGCACATGTTATTAATCAAATGATTGTTATATGTTGGCTAGCAAAATCAAATGTCACTTAAATCACATGAACTCCCGAGAGTAGTGTTTGCTTTACAACGTCATGATAAAAATCAATATGTTGCATTTGCACTTTATTATCAATTATTATACTTGTAATGTATCCTGATGATATTCTTACATTGGTTATGCCATAAGAATATAATTATTATTGTTATTCATTGAACTCACCAAATCACAATTATGTTTTTCAACTACTGAAGCATAGCATTTGGATAGTTGGTGCGTAAGTTTTGCATAGAGACACATGGACCATAGGTCGTATGCTGAATTCCAACTCTCTCTCTCTCTCTCATTGTGTTATGTACAATATCTAGATAGGAACTAATTTATGGTCACTAGCCTTGAACAATGTTAACATATGTATACATTAAATATATGTTGGAATGTGTATGTATGATAAATAAACCTTTATGCATATGTATTTTTAGACATGAATGCCATGATTTGTAAATGAAAATGGTCATTACATGATAGATACTAGATATTCTCTTTAGATCTACCTCTCCTTAGACTTTTGAATGAATATTTTATATCTCTTTTATTACTTGAAAGAAATGCTCTTATGCATTTTATCCTAATCGATCTACGTGGCATGATGCATGGGCCATGCAACAACCCACTATGCACTACTAATTGGTCAACCCTACGATCCCTCATGGCCAATGCATGGGTCATGCAATAACCCATACAATCCTTTTGAAAAATGTAATTAAGCTTTTGTTTCAAGAATTTCTTAGAAAAATAATAAATAGACATAATTGTTTTATTTCATAATTAAAAAATGCTTAGAAAACAAGAAAAATTCCTAATTCCAAACCTAAAATTATATACTAAAAGAATTCCTATCAAACTCTGCCAAACACAGAGTTTTGCTTGTTCTCAAACAAATGAAAAATCAAATAAGAATTTGTCAACTCAACAATTACAACTATTGGATTTAAGAAAATGTCATTACAACCACATGCTCTAAACTTATAAGAAAATTTTAAACATTTAATTTCATTTTTCAAAACCTTGTAAACAAATTTAGGTATAAATTAATTAAGAAATTTTGCAAAACCCATAATACACTTATCTCTTTACTAATGCAATTTAAAATTAAACATTGTACAAGTTAGTGTTGCTAAAGCTCCTCATAACACAATATTATTCTAAATTCCATAGGCAAATACACATAATCAATCTCCACTAATATAATTACACATTTAAGCAAGGATCAAAATGTCTTTATTGGTTTGTATCATGGCTAGAGGTTAGTAGCTTACCAAAGAAAGGATAAAAAGTACAAGCAAAAGAATTTTACGAATCAAATTTACTCAAGAAATACTAAAAACTCCTATATGTTTTAAAGCTTCACCATTCAGCCAACCTCTCCAACTCCATTATCAACAATAATTACCCCATTTTTCTAAAAAAATTATACACAAACTTTGAGCAAATTAAGGATATAATGCTCTTATACAATTACGAGCCCAAAATGATGCAAACTTTGACTTGATAGAATTTCATAATTTTCAACTTTTCTTTTGCTATATTTTTTGAAATAAAAGAAACAATGATAGTCATAAAATCTGCAACTATATAATTACAACTATCATATTTCTTCACCAATTTCCTCCATATCTCAAGTATTTACAACTTATGCACAACCAAATATAGAAAAATATGTTGTGCTAATGGGAAGAATGTTAGAAGAACATGTTTGTTAAACCTTTAGGTTCCAAGTCTTATTTTAATGATCACAAACACATATAAGAGCTAATCTTTGTCCAAGTTATCTTTGTTAATTTTTATAGGTACACAATTCATTGAACCATGATGATAGGAGAAATAGTTATGATTGGAAACTCTAAGTATTATGAGAGCAAAGATCAAGCAAACTAAGCTTTACAGTTCAACGAGTGTTGCCATAATCCAATAGGCATTGTGACTTTAGCAATGGGCATTCAAGGAACTCAACAGGCGTTGGAATATCAGCCTAGCATGAACAAAGTCTTACAGATCTCATAATATGCATTGCCCTTTATTATAATAAGTGTTGGATAAATCAAACACATAAGCTATGCATATTGAACTTTATAATAGGCAATGCAATTTTGCAATGGGAGTTGTTCTTGATCTCTCAATAGGTATTACATTTTCGTAATATGTGTTAGACGAAGTGACTTGAATTGAGCAAAACTCTCAAGATCTAGAAATGGGAATTGAAAAAGTTCCCTTAATTGTGCTAAAGTTTTTGGACCCTCTAATAAGGCACTCTTAATGACGCAATAAGTGTTGAGGATGTTCAACGAGCACTAGAAGTTGACCAACAACCGTTGAAGTACTGTTGAAGATATTGGAAAATAAAACATCAAGTTCACACCTTGATGGAAATCTATAATGGAAATTATTCATATTTCAATAGGGGTTGATATTGAAGCCTAATAAGAGTTTAGAATATCTAACAACCATTGAAGTTAGTTGAATAAACAAAATAAAAAGTCAAAAAAGGAGCATTGAGACAAACTTCTCTCTAAAAGCTAGTCCTAACAAGCATTTGGTTAGTGTCAATGACTTTTAAAGCATTTTTTTTATTAACAGCCACCCATTTTCATGAAATCCATGATGGTTGATGACTCAACAATAGGCGTGGAGAATTCCCAATAGGCGTTGAGTGTCTACATCTATAATATGAAGTGTCAACTTTCTTTCTCACGACTAGTTCTTTGTTTTAACCAATAAAAATATTGTTATGAATAGAAATAATAAGAGAATCATTCCATTAAATGAGTATTCTATTATGAAATCTACTTTTAAACTAAAAGGTGAGCTAAGAATGATCTAGCAATCAAAAGAAGTTCATTGTTTAAAGCTTACAAGTGTTATATTCAAAATAGAGTTTGAAGTACAAGCTTTTTAGATATTATCTCAATACTCTAAACCAAATCTTGCATACTATGTAAATGTACTTTGAAGTATTTTATTTCTTGAGTGAGAGTTATCCTTACTTTAAAGTTACATTTTGTTTGAGCAAACCCTTGGTTTGGAGATCTTAAAAACCATACTTTGTGTAAAGGTTTAAGGTAATACCTATAAACTACTTTCAAATAAGGTTTTAGTAACACCCATAAGTCTACTTGTAATAGCTTGATAGTGCTTGAAAACTACCATTGTAAAGGTGATTGATAACACCTTAAGCTATCTTGATAGTGATTGCTCTAATGGGAATACTAGAGGAGAGGATGTAGGCAAGTTGTGTCGAACCTCTATAAATCTCATGTCTTGATTTTTCATTCATTTTCACAATTAGTTTTTATTTTTAAGTACCTACCATTGCCCTATTCAATCATCCATTCTAAGGCACCAAGGGATAATAATTGGTATCAAAGATAATCTCTTCATCAAAGCTTAAGTGCTCAAAGCAAAGATCATGGAAAGTTATAAAGAATCACAATCCATCCACAAGCCACCATTCCTTAGGGGAGATAACTATGGGTACTAGAAGAATCTTATGGAGATCTTTATGGATATTGAAATTATTGACTTATGGGACCTTATTCAAGAAGGAAGACAGGTACCAATAAAGCTAGTCGGAGAAATTCTAGTACCAAACCCTAAAAGTGAATGGACTGCTGAAGAAAGAAGGCAAACCTAAAGAATCGAAAAGCAACACACTTTTTTTTTTTTTTATAATCCATAAGTCTTAATATGCCAAGTTACAAATGTGAACATCAACCAAAGAAATATGGGACACCTTGCAAAATTAGCATGAAGGAACTAGTGAAGTAAAAAAGAAAGAGGTTCATTTGTATACATACATGTATGAAACCTTTGTATACCAATATGATGAAACTATTACTGAAAAGTATAATAGATTTATAGACATTATGGGAACTTTTAAAACCTTAAGGAAGTCATATTCAGATGAGGACATGGTAGCAAAAGTCTTGAGAAGTCTTCCCAAAGATAAGCGAAAAGCTAGAAAGGCAAATATATAGGAAGCCAACAAACTAGGGGACCTATCACTTGATGAGCATATGGGAAAAATATTGGCTCATGAAATCATTCTTGAAAAGCCTACTAAAAACTTAGGAATGAGAAAGACACACATAGCATTAAAAGCTAAAGAGGTATGTTTTGAATCTCCATCTACTTTTATTCACTAACTTTTCTTTGTCCTATGATGATGAAGATATTAGTGAGATGAGTAGCTTGCCCTTATCATTAACTAACTAAAGAAATTCCTTTAAAAAAAAAAGAGCAAAAATGATATAAACAAGGTTGGATTGATCCTCACCTGTATGCTAAAGAATAGTTGCCCAAAATCTATCAAACCAAGTATTGGAGTTTTGAACTTCAAATCCCTACTAGACATCTAAAAAACTTATTTCTAGCAGCCTAAGTTATAAAGATTTAAAGTTGTGTTAACTTAAACCTTAAATTAACCAAGCCAATTTAAGATCAGAATTAACAAGTTTGTGAAATTATTAAACCTTCACTCAACAGTCTCACCAAGTCCACTCATGAACTAAAGAAGAGAATTTAATCTCACAAGCAAAATTACTAACAATAATTAATATTGATTGAATTATTTATTACCTCTTGGTAGAATATGAGGGCTATTTATAGCCTTACAATGCTTAATCCAAACCCAATTAGGATTTGGTTCACATTTCCTAACAGAATTCAATATTTTCTAGTGTAATAAGGAAAAGGCAATCCTAAACTAAATAGGAAAACTAAGAAAACATTATGATTGGTCAACAAGATTAGACCAAGATACTTTCCTAACTAAAGAAAAACTCTTCCTAAATAGAAAAAGAAAATGATTCAACCTAATGAGGAAATCCTAATGGCATTAGGAAATATTACCAACTAAGGAAATCTTGCAAGAATCTTTGACTTTGGGCCTTATTTCCTTGTTTACATGACTTGGGCTTCCTTTTACATGCCTTGGGCTTCTTTTTACATGCCTTGGCCAAATTGGGTCATGCTTGGATACTCTCAACAAGTTGGGCTCCATTGTATTAAGTTAAGTGCTCCATTTGAAGAGTTTAAACTCCCATCAGCTTTTAATTGGCTTCACACTTCCTTTACTCTTCTTAGGGTAATCAAAGTGTAATTCCTTATTGCATGAATACTCCAATTACATCCTTAAACTTCTTTAACCTTCCCTTTATGATTAGGCCTTGAAGTTGAAGTGGATCCTTTTACTTTAGCCTTGGCCGTTTGCATCATTCCCTCCTTCCTCAATAGGATTTGTCCTCAAATCAACACCTATAAGAAAGCAAAAAAAAAAAAAAAAAAACCAAATATAAGAACTAATAAAAAGAATCCTAGTTAAGCTTACCACACAAATTGTATGTTCTTCCACCGGGATCAAATACAACAAGCATGGAACCACCTATATAATAGGGTTAGTATACCCCAAAGTCTACCAAAATGAGTTTGAACCAAAATCAAATTTCTAAAATAAACCCTAGTACACATTTTCCATATAGTATGGAGAAATACTAAAGCATCAATTTTCATTAAAACAAAAGCACTAGAAGATCTAAGTTTGTCAAAAGAAGATTTAGAAATCAAATAAGAACTTGAAACATAAGAATATTTGAAATCAAAAGAAAACTTTTTTCCTAACCAACACCTAAAATAGAAAGAAGAATAAAACAATGGTTTATAAATTTTAAAACAAGAAGAAGAACATTTAGAAAGACAATTTTGAAAAACAAGAACTAAGGTCTTTTAAAAAGAACGCACTTCTAGAATGAAAACAAGATTTGTAAAAACAAGAATTGCAAGAAATCAAACTCCTAGAATTAAAAGAAGACAATCTAAAATAGAATTTAAAAGGAAACAAACGTTTAAAACAAAAAGAGTTCTTTAAAACACAAAAACATGAAGAAAAATGTTTATCACTAAAAGAAAAAGGATAAAAAATGTTCAAACATGAATAAGAAAAATTATCATGTTGAAAACAAAAAGAAAAACAAGAAAAACAATTTGAAGAAGAAGAAATGCTAAGTGAAGGACAAAAATGTTTAAAATAAAAGAAATCCTTTAAAATGCATAAGCAAGCATTTAAAGAAGGAAACAAATTAGAAACACAAAAACAATACTTAAAACAAAAAGAACTATGCCTAGAACACATAAAACAAGTACAAACATCTAAACAAGAATTAGAAAACTCCTTTTTACACAAATTTTCAACCTCACTCTTCAATTTAGCACCATCATCAAAAGTAGTATGAGCTAGGTTGTCTTGCTTACTAGGCACCTCCATTAAAAACCATTATTCAAAAAATTGTAAAAGAGACACAAAAGCACTATACAAAAGATTGTAAATTTCGTTAGTAGTGTAATACATCCCTTTGAAAAAAAAACATGGTTGTGGTCTTGGAAGAATTGGTTTTAATCTCATCACTCTCTTTTAATATAAGGGCTTTCTTATGCACACCCTCTCCTTTTGCATATATAGTTTTTTTCACACCATCTCCTTTTGCATGCCCCTCACTTTTTTTTATGGGCATCCCCTCTTTGCTCTCCTTTTTCCCCTTTAATCTCATGCCCCTCTTTGGTTTTCTCACTATTCTCCTTTTGTCTCACTACTTGTTCTTTTTTCTTGGTTGAATGTGCTTTCTCTCTCTCTCATTACTTTTTGGTCCTAAAAAATTTGTTGGGGTGTTAAAGAATACAAAACAATATGCTTGCCTCCAAAATCAAACTCATAAGTATTAGAGAACCGATCATGTTTAGCTCGCCTATCAAATTGCCATGGTCGATCCAAAAGTATATTGCTAACTTGTATAAGAATAGCATCATAAAGCACCTTAACCTTATGTCTACCAGTAGAAAACGATATCAAAACTTGCTTAGTGACTTTTACTTCTCCACTATTATTTAACCATTGTAAGTTATAAGGTTTAAGATGTTTCATGGTTGATAAATTCAGCCTTTCAATAACATAGATACTAGCCGTATTAGTGCAACTACCATCATCAATAATAGTAAGACATAAATTACCATTTATCCTACACCTAGAATGAAAAATATTTTCCCTTTGAATTTGATCACCCTAAACTTGCACACTTAATGAATGCCTAGCCACAATAATATTCTTACTAGTTACCTCATTTGGATCCTCAAAATCATCATCACTAGCATCTTCTAATGGAAGCATCTCAGGGTCGGTTGTAGAGCCATCATCCTTATCATCACTTACTATCTTTCCATCATGCAAAACCATGGTCCTTTTGTTAGGCAATCGCGTGCCATGTGTCCTCTTCCCTGGCACTTAAAGAAAATAATTGAACTTGGCTTTTTAGGCGGTTCAACCTTAGCATTAGAGTTGGGCTTGCTCCCTCTTTCTTTTTTTGGTGGTTCAGTCTTAGCCTATTGTTGGGCTTATCACCACTTTTAAACTTGTTAGTCTAAGAAACTGAATTGAAATTAGGCTTAGAATGTTTACTTCTATACTGTCTTGCCACCATAATTGCAAGGTGATACATCTCCTCCAAAGTGTCATATTGCTTTAGCTCAACTTCATTAGCGATTTCTCTATTGAGACCGGTAAGAAAACGTGCCAAAGTTTGCTCTATAGGCTCTTCAAGTTCTGTCCTTATCAAGGTGATTTCAATATCTTGATAATACTCTTCCACACTCCTATTACCTTGTACAAGTCTTTGCAACTTTTTGTGTATATCTCTAAGGTAATAACTGGGAAAAAATCCATTTGTCATGGCCCTCTTCATATCAACCCAAGTACAAATTGGTGGATCCCCACATCGTCTTTTTATACTTCTTATTTGATCCCACCATACAAGAGCATATCCCACAAATTCAATAGCAGCTAATTTAACCTTTTTATCCTCACTATAATTATGACAATCAAAAATAAAATCTACCTTCTTTTCCCAAGATAGATAGGCTTTGGGATCATTGGAACCACTAAAGGTAGGAATCTTCATCTTGGTGCTATTGAGATTGTCATCTTACTTATTAGATCTTTGTGAATAGCCTTCCATGGAATCGCCCTCCTCAT
>CATIWR010117774.1:0-51779 GCA_949677035.1 Omphalea diandra | reverse complement strand
ATTTAGTTTTTTATTATAAAATACTTAATATTATTTATTTAATTGATTGTCATATTTAAATTTAATAAATTTTTCATTGAAATTATGCTGCATAAAATTAGAAGTATAAATTAACAGAAAATACTTTATTACAACTACTTTCACATATAATTATAAATTTTAAAAATTTTATTATATTATTTTATTTACTTAACACTAGTTTTTATAAAATAATAATTAATCATTTAACTAATTAATTAATTATTTAATTAAAATATTAAATTTACTAAAAATTTTATTATTATAATCATATCACACAATGCATGGATTTACGATAAATTTATAATTAATTCTAATATCAAACTCAATTCTATATGAGTATTTACCATTTATCAAATAATTGCATTAGCAACATAATATTTTTAACAAGTGATTATATAATATATTTTTATTTTATCATGTGACAAATAGGTTAATAATTGAATATTTAGTTTCATCAATTAATCAAAAAATATAGAAATTTTAAATAATATATGAAATTATTCATGTAAAAATGATTTGGAAAATTTAATAATATAGAAAATTGTTCATAATAATAATAATAATAATTAGTATTACATTTTTATTTATAATAAATAAAAATATAAAATATAAAAAATCAAATTATATATAATTTTTAGTAAAAATTATATTATTTTTAAAATATATTATACTAATTTAATTATATTTTATCATTTTATTTATTTGACAAAAATTGTATGAATTAAAAATATATTATTAAATAAAAAAACTTTAATTATTATTTATACAATACTTTTTAATCAATTAATTAAAATAAATATTAAATTTATTTAAACCTTATTATTATAATTATATTGTGTAATGAATGGATTCTTTGCGGGTTAATATATATTATTAATTCCAATTTCATAATTAATTTTAAACTATTATTTGTCATATGTCAAATAATTATATATAATACGACAATATGTCTTATTTTATATATTCACATGTCATTATTTTATATTATGTTATAAACAACTATTATATTAAAAAAATTTATAGATAGGAAATTTGAAAAGTCAATTGATACATATAAAAAAAAAAGAACTTCCAATCGGAAAATTGCAAAATTAATCCTAATGAGGAAAAATTCTAACCATTCTAATAAATATATAAGTGATACTTAAACTTCTTATATAATATTCTTTCTAAATTAGACTAAAAAAATATTTTAGTAACAACTATATTTACTATAAAAGAAGAATATTGTTTTCAAACACAAAAGCGAAAAATATAAATCAATTTAGCAAAAACACTACTATATCGGATCCAAAGTTAATAGTATCATTTTTATAAGTACTCCTTTAATTTTATTTACCTTATTGATTAAACTAACATTAACTTTTCTTTATATTAGCATTTTTATTCTTTTGATTTGTTATTAATATAATTCAAACTTTCAAATTTAACAATAACAATACACATATTATCAATGAATGTTCTCAGAAAAATTACTCTTAATATGGTAAATTCAAGTATTGAATATCTATAAATTTTTGAACTCATGTAAGCTGAAAATAAAATTTATTAAAAATATTTTTTAGTAAAAAAATTAAAAGTTTTAATATTACATTTAAATTTTTATTAAATATTTATTTAAGGTATAAATATGAATATAACCTATGTAACATGTGATTCACAACTAGTATCATTTAAATTGCAAAAGGGATGAAAAGAAAGAAGAGATGATGACTAAGGGTATAATCAAGTCAAGTCGAATTAAACTCTGTTAGCCTCAAGTTCAATTTGAAAACTCGAAGATTAAGCTCAAACTTGATTGAGTTTCAATTTTTAAGATTGAGTTCAAGTTTGATCAAATACTCATACTCGAGCTCAACTTGATTTGACTCATTTATTTATATAATTTTTTTTTGTGAATCCTATAAATTGAAATTTGTGTTCCAATAAACTCGAATAGACATAAATCGATTAAACTCGATTGATAATATTGTAAATATGTTTAAACTCGATTGAGCTCACGAGCATCTTGAGTTGAGTATTTTGATATTCAAATTTAGCACGCTCGATTACTTGAGCAGGTTGAAATCAAGCTTGACTCGATTAATTTCAAGTAATTCGCAAAATGTTTCGATTCGTTTACACTTTTAGTAGTGACATTGAACAAAACCATGAGTTTACATGTTGACGTTAATACCTTTGGTGTTGTCTATATGTATATGATGGGAAATGAAAAGCAATTAATGTTTATTTATTTTGCGAAAATATTTTTAAAAAATATTATTTTATATTAAGTTAAGTATTTTGATACTCGAATTTAGTACGTTCGATTACTCGAGCAGGTTGAAATCAAGTTTGACTCGATTAATTTCAAGTAATTTTACAAACTATTTCGATTCATTTACACCTTTAGTAGTAACATTGAACAAAACCATGAGTTTACATGTTGATGTCAATACCCTCAGTGTTGTCTATATGTATATGATGGGAAATGGAAAGCAATTAAGGTTTATTTATTTCACAAAAAATATTTTTAAAAAAATATTATTTTATATTTTTGTTGTTTGATACATTTTAAAAAATTAGTTAATGAAAAATATTTTTCTAATCAAATGAAAAACTAAGTGCTTTTTTTAGAAAAATGACTTTCGATTTTGAAAACGAAAAATCATTTTGCATACTTTCACAAATTTATTCAATTGAAAAATAAATCATATAAATACATGTAGTTATTATCATTGATTATCCTTAATTATCAACATTCATTATTGGTCATCGTTGCCTAGCGACGATTGCTAGAGATGAGTAAAACTTATAAAAAATTTTATTTTTAATATATTTTTATTACATTAAATAATAAATAGTATAAATATAAAATATTTGTTGTCTATAATTATAAAGTATTTATTGTCTTAATTTTATTATAATTTATATGTCAAAGGAAAATTATAATATTTTTTATAATGCATTCAACCATTATTAAATATGTTACTCAGAATATGTTTTCGTCAAAAAAATATTTTTTACGAAAATATTTTTTTCAAATAAGTTATGTTCTATGAAATAAACAGTGCCCAAATCATGAAATAATCTCATGGATTTCTAAATTTGTTCAAAAAGAAAATATCATGAATTTCTAATTGGTGTTTTAGTTTAATTTAGTGGTAAATGTAAAACTAATAAATAATCTAAACAAATATTCATCTGTTTTGGAAATCAAAATTATTAATAATAAGTGCATTTATTTATAAATATTTTGGAAAAGATAAAAATGGTAGAACTATTTTTTGGCCTCTTTGTATGAATAAATCTGAATCATGCTAGTAGTATTTCAATCAGGGAGACTCCATTAAATTTTTTGTCTTTAATTTTCACATTTACAAAGTTTTGTATTTAATAATATTTTTGTCTTTCAAATTACTTCCACTACAAGAAAGTAACAAAATAATGATGGATCAATGCAAAAAAAAAAAAAAGGAAATTGAGAATAGTTTTAATATTTAATAAGTAATAGAAATGAGGCAAAATATGTGTCATGATTAAAAAATTTAATGACAAAAGAGCAATAGAAATCCATGGATTAGCTACTAAAAATTTATCTCTAATTTTTTAGGCACCACAATTTAATATTTTCATTTCCTTCTTAGGTTTAATAATAGATTAGTGACAAAAATAGCAGCCACAAATTAGTGATAAAAAAATTATCACTAAATTTTAAGTGCTATATTGAAGTTCTTAAATTTTTGCTGATTTTTTGCAATGAATCAGTGATAGAAGAAATTAGTAATAGATTAGAAATGATAAATTTTATTACTAAATTTTCATGCAATATGTTGACTTTTTTAATTTTTTTTTTATAATTTTTGTGATCAATTCGCGATAAAAGGAGTTACTAATGGAAAAACTCTTGCTAAATTTTTAGGTGCTGCACTAAAATTTTTAAATTTTTTGCAAGACGTTTGTAACGGATTAATGATAAAAATTATTGAAAAATTAGTGATAAAAATTTTCATTGCTAAAATTTAAACATTATATTAAAATTTTAAAATTTTTATTATGGGATTTTATAATGAACTAACAGCAAAAAATATCAGTGACACAAAATATTTTTAGTGGCCACATTGAAATTTAAAATAAAAAAAATTTTGCTATTATTTAGCAACAAAAATCAAAATTTGAGCTATAAGAATTTTTATTGCTAAATTTTTGTGCTACATTAAAATTTTGTGAATTTTTTCAATGAATAACTAAAAAAATTGTTGGCCATGGAAAGTATTGTTTCTAAATTTTTAGATGCCATATTAAAAATTTTTAAATTCATTTTTGTTTAAATTTTGCAATGGATTAATGGTGAAAAAGTGTTAGCGACAGAATAATGTATGAATCACTCCTTTTGTTTTGATGAGGAATAATCTGGTAACACAGTCTCTGCTAGAGAGCATATATTACAGAGGTCGCCACCACTCTGACTTCGTTCTCGAAGACTGCTGATATAATTGTTTATTAGTGTGAGGTTAGTTGTCACAATATTTGAGTTTCAATGATTATTGGGATTATTAAAATTCATGTGATTCTATGTATTTTAATCAATAAATGACTTTTTTAGGTGTATTTTTTGCATGGCAATGGGCTCACTGATATGAAAGCCGTGCATATAATTATTTAGTTAGAGACATAAAAGTCTAAAAAGAAAAAAAAAACATTGTAATTTTATGATTTTTATGAGTTCGTAATAATTTAAAATTTTGGATTGAAAAACTATGATTCGATTGAAAATGACAAATGATTAAAATACATCGCTTTTGACAATAATATTCATCACTTTTGTGCTAAATTCCTTCATTTAGACTTTATAAAACATGGTTTTCTATTTTTAATAATTTTTATTTTTGTTATAATTTTAATAGAAAATTTCATTTTGAGTATCATTTTTTTTGGATTTCATATTTTAATTAGAATTTTAATCTAATGAAATTTTTATAATTTTTTATTTTGGATAAAATTGACTTATTCTGTAATTTTATAATTGCAAGGTCTATTTAAGTTTCAGTTTCACATTTTAAAGATAAACAATAATAATATGTTCTTTAAAACTCTAAGAACTTTTAACACTACGTCACTCTTAGTGCGAAGAATGGAGCTATGTGTTGGTTCAATTTTGGTAGTGATAGAGAGGCTAATTTGGAGAAGGACGAGGTACTGTTAAGTTTGATTGGGCATTTAGTGATTAAATATTCAAATCTCAAAAAAAATACTTGATCGATATCAATAATTAGTGTTTCAATTTAAAAATTTACATTTAATATTTAAAAATAAAACTAAAGATGTCAATTCATGTCATATTGTGTTTAACCGTATCATGTCAAGATACGTACATAATTCAAAAAGGTTCAACTCGAATACGATTCATTTAACTAATCGTGTCAAAATATTCAAGTCTAACATGAACATGTTTATAAAACAAGTTACACAACATGACTTGTAGAACCTATTTAATTAATCGTGTCATGACACGAAAATATACGTTTAATTTAAAATATAAAAAGTTAAAAAAATAATTATATATTGAAAAATAGAGACTAAATATTAAAAATAAATATAAGATTAAATTCAAATGCATGTTTTTTTATATAAACATATTTATTTAAATTGTATTAAAATGTATATATTTGCGTTGTGTTATTACATGTTAATCCGATTATATAATCATGTTTATTGACAGTTAGACATGTTAATCCATTTAAAACTTATTTTTTTGTCATGTCATAATCGTATCCTGTCGAAATATATATATAATACAAAAAAACCCAACTCAAATACGATTCGTTTAATTAATCATGTCAAAATATTCAAGTCTAACATGAATATGTTTATAAAACAAGTTATACAACATGATTTGTATAACCTATTTAATTAATCGTGTCATGACACAAAAAATATATGTTTAATTTAAAATACAAAAAATTAAAAAATAATTATATATTGAAAAATAGAGACTAAATATTAAAAATCTAAGTAAATAAATATAAGATTAAATTCAAATGCATATTTTTTTATATAAACAAATTTATTTAAATTGTATTAAAATGTGTATATTTGTATTATGTATTACATGTTAATTTGATTATATAATAATGTCTATTGAGAGTTAGACATGTTAATACATTTAAAACTTATTTTTTTTGTCATGTCATAATTGTATCCTATCAAAATATGCATATAATATAAAAAAACTCAACTTGAACACGACTCATTTAATTAATTGTGTCAAAATCTTCAATTCTAACATGAACATTACCCATATAATCTATTTAACTAATATTGTCATGACACAAAAATATATATTTAATTTAAAAACATATAAAAATTAAAAAATATTTATATATTGAAAAATAGAGACTAAATATTAAAAATCAAAGTAAATAAATAAAAGGTTGAATTCAAATATATATTTTTTATATATAAACATATTTATTTAAATCATATTAAAACGTGTATATTTGTGTCGTGTATTACATGTTAATTCGATTATATAATCATGTCTATTGAAAGTTAGACAGATCAATCTATTTAAAACTTTTTTTTATCGTGTCATAAAGAAATTAACCTATTTATAATCCAAATCTATTTATGTTAAATCCAAAGCCGTTTAACAAAGTGTTGTGTTATATAAAAAATTGTCAATCCTAAATAAAATTGAACATCGAAAGCTAGTTTTCTAACATTTGAATATAAAAATTAATATTTGAATTTTTTTATTTAATATTAACCTTATAGTTATCATTATATAAATTAGTAATTCATTTAAAATTAATTTAAATATAAAGATAATTATATTTATTGTCATTTTATAATATAACCACATTTTTAGCCGTTAAATTATTAAATATTTTATATTTATTATCGTTTATAGTTAAATACTTAACACTAATCACTGATTACTAACTATTAATTTTCTAATTGCTCATTGTTGATCACAAACAGGCTCGTAATTTAGGGCTTGGTGGCCTTGAATTTGAGCTGAAAAAGGGCTGCGGAAGATGGGAGGAGGGATGATCTTGGTAGGAATCATTGGCGGTGAGGAGAGTGACAGAAAGAAGAGCAACAAATTAATTTGTATCTGTTGATTTGCTGCTAATAGTTTTGCTTTTTGTGTAAATTATTTGGGTTTTATTGAAATAGATGGAGAGACAGACGCAAGAATATAGAGAAACACAGAAGGATAAAAGAGTAAATTTAAAGTAGTAGACCCATAATATCGATGTGGCACATTATTTATGTTATTATCGAAAATGTCATGCCAGATGACTTTCTTTTTTAATATCATTTTTTCGTTTCCTATATTAATGTCACAAGTCATTGAAATTTACTTAATTAATCAAAATATTTTAACTAAAACTTTAATAATAATTAAATAATTTAATCAAATAAAATCAAATTTTAATAATTTTAATAGAATTTATCTTATAATTTAATAATTATTGAAATAAATTACCCCATTTACTTACTCTATAATCAATGGGATTATGATTTTGTATTATTTTGACACACGTGAAAATAAGACCGACACTTGTTATTCAAATTTTGTTCTTTGTTATTTGTAAAGTTATGAATGATATTAAGGAGGAAAAAAAAGCATTTTGAAAGTAAAATTTTGTTATAAAAATATTAATCTAAAATACCATTGCCATGAAAAGAAAGACCATATGCTAGACTTGATATACATTTTGTTACGCAGGAAAAGGGTCTTGTTATTAACTTTGTGGATAGAACTATTGGGATCTTCCACTTCTATATCATTATATCTAAATCTTCATTAGATTAACAATATTTATATTTTATGAATGAAATTTGTTCTCATTTATGCAATTTGAAAACAAATAGGAATTTAGAGAAATTTTTTTTTTTTGAAACTAAGAAAATAACAGCTGAATTAGCAGTGCAAGTCTTCTTCTTCTTCTTCTTCATTAAAAAAAAAAAAAAAAAAAGCAGTGCAAGTCCCTTAAAAAAGAAAAAAATATATATATAAAAAATTGCGGTACAAGTCAAATAAACTTCTCAATGAAATTTTGAGATAACAGAAAATGATATTACTTATTTGCAAGACAAAAATTTACCTAATGCTAACAATGACATTAATTATTCTTTACTAAGAGGAAATTCTAAGTTAACACAACAAATCCATGATTGGGAATTTTAAAAATAATTGTCTAATCTTATTTGATAATCATAATTTGATTAGACCCAATTGCGAGATAAAACTTGTTAGGAAAATGATTATGTATGCATCAATTATCATTTCAAAGTACCTCTTCAATTATAATACAAAATATTTCCAAAGAATTCAATTTATATACACACCCATGTCCAATAAATCTTTGTCAATAAAATGGGATGTATTTAACTTGTTTCTTATAATCATATATTAAATAATTTAATCATGTTCAATAATTGTGTCATAATTTTATTAAATGAATTTATAGATCTATGTCGACGGATGTCGTATTTTGGGAATATGCAGATTGACTAGATATATTAAGGATCAGAAAAAAAAAAAAATTCAAGTGTTTTTCTTGAACTTGAATTCTATCTCTCTTTAAAAAAAAAAAAAAGAAAAACACAAATCTTGAAATGCTGAATCCTCTCTCTTCATTTATAACCGATGTAAAAAAAAAAAAAAAGACATGAATAGTAGTAGTGAAGACAAAATTATTTTTTTGAGGGTGTCAAAATTAATGAGATAATATAATTTAACTTTTAATATAAGGTCAAAATTAAAATAATATATGTGTTAAAAATAATATTTTTTATTCTTTCGATTATTAATGAATTGTATCAAAAGTTAAAATTTAAATTTTAATAGGTTTCTATTATTTAAAAAAACTTCAATACATGAAATTATAAATGATTAAATTTTGTATTATTTAAATGAAAATAAATATAAAATTCTATAAATTACATACAAATATTAATTAATTTCTATAAAAACATAAATTTTTAAATTTTATAAACTAATGATTAATTATTTATCCAAATAGATATTATAAAAATTATATATCTGATCTAGTAACTTCAATAATAAACTGTAATTATATAACTGAAAAATTAGTGGTTTTTTTAAAAACAGCAAAGTGAGTATAATAAATTTATTTATTATTGTTGTGTTAATATGTCCAATAAAATTGTAGAGAATCATTTTTATTTTTATTTTTAAAGGAGCCAATAGCAAAAAAAATTATTTTTTTATTAATAATTATTTATTATAAAATAAAATTAATTATACTAATAAATTTCTAAAAGAGTCTGAAGGAGAAAAAGGGAAAAGTGACTGCAACTATTTTTTTTTTTTTCCCCTTTTCATTAGGCAGTAGTTTAATGTATAACATGGTGACACAGACACACACACACACACACACACACATATATATATATATATATATATATATATATATATAAGCAGGCCAAAGGAAAATTAGGAAACAAAATATACGATATGTATCACATCAATCTAATTGAATATGAAGTTTTGGGGGATCGGAAGGTTCACAGCTGGACAACAAAAGGGACTGCTCAACGGTCGCCACTGGATTTTTAGTGACTGATCTAACTTATATTGATGTTTTATTTAAGTTTCATCTTATTATTCTCTCGACCTTTTTTAAATCGGAATAGTGTGAAGAAAAACTTCAAACTAAACTAGTATTAACAATGTTTTTAAAACCGTAAACCGGTAATTGATTAGTTTTTAATTTGATTGATTTGATCAATTCAATTTAATTAATTTAATAACACATAAAATTTTAAAAATAATTTTAATTTGATTAAAATAATTTTAAAATACTAAAAATGCATAAATATATTTATAATAATTAAAATATCGAATAATATTAAAAATCAATCAAAATCAAATTAAATTTGTTACTAATCTAATTTCTAATTTTACAAATCCAATTGATAAATCTGATCTAATTTTTGAAACATTAAGTATTATTAGAGATGATAAATAGTGGGATAGCGAATTTGGCTCGAAATCATTAATATTAGATTAAGCAAATTTTAGATTATTTTATACTACAGACAGGTCAAGATAGCTTATTAGATTAAAATACATAAAAATTTAAATTATGTTTAGATTTTAAATTAAGTTGAATTACTCATATTTTGATTTTTTTATAAAATTATTTTAATTTTAAATCATTAAAAATATTTTTAATAATTTATAACTATTAAATTTAAATTATTTTTAAGTCGGATCAATTTTAATGTATCAAAAGATCGATTTAGAGTTACATTAAATTTGACTCAATCATCTTGAGTCTCCTTTTCCAAATAAATATAGATCAAATAAGAAAAAAACTACACCTTTATGAGCTAAAGGTTGCATCATTTAATTTGGACATATATTCACACTGAATTCTCTTTCTATAAGTGTAAAGAAAAAAAGTTGAATAATATGTTCATATGAAAATTTTAAGGTATTTTATAATTTGACTTGTCTTTTGTTGGATTTTATTTTTATTTTGCTTCACCATTTTGGCAACCTTTTCGCCGTCTTTTCACAGTTCCCTTACAATTAGTCCGGCCATATTTTGTATGAGTCGACAGGGCCTCCAACTTTTGGATATTGCAGGTGAAAACCTTTAGTTTAAGAGAAATATCTAAATTTCCCCTAAAGATATGTAATTAATTTTTATGGGAAAATAACAATTTTTATATATACAAAAAATGATTTGATGAGTATGTGACTCATGTGCATTGTTTATGCTTATTATGGATTGTGTTTGAGTCTAGTTGTTTGAAAATAATTCTTTTTTTTAGTATCGTGTGGTTAGATGTTTTCATATGAGTCGCGATATGTAAATAATTAGTGTTAGTAAGAAAAAAAAAAGTTTTTCAAAGAAGTTTCCTACTAAAGAGAATCTGTGCTTAGGGCAAGATTTAAATCTCATGGTTGCACGGCATCCCCTAGCCACTCGGCTAGGGGATCATTTGCTGTTTGGAAATAATTCAAGCCAACCTATGCCATGAATGAAGGGTGAGACAAAGTCAAAACAAAGATCATTGATTCTTTGTTTCTACCAGATACTGATATCAAATATTCTTATGATGGCATTGATTGGATGTTGCCGTGACATACAATACAAATCTAGGCATCTATTTACATTTAATATCCAAGAAAAGCTTGAAATAAAACCGGCTATAATGTATTGTTGACTTATAAACTCTTCGTATATAATTGAAATACTTCATGTAAATTCAAATAAAAAGAGAATGTAATATGAGATAAAAAATAATCAGTGATGTTTGTTTTAAAATAAAATGAACTAAACAAAAATTAATATCATAGCACCTGCTTCTAGTGAACTTGAACTGTATTATGCTCTATCAGAAAAGGAAAAAAAAAAAAAAAAGGAGAAAATTTTTGTTTCGTTTGATAATAGGGAAGAGCCATTTTTAAAAAAAAAATAATCAAAGAATGTGGAAGAAGAAAGACTAACAATTAAGACACTTTCTAAATTATGTTTACCATTTAAACAATAGAATTATAATTAAAACCTATAACATTGAGTTTGATATTTTGTAACTTTTATTTCAAAATTAGATGAAACCTGTGCGTTGCAGTGGGTACTAACATGAAATGATGATGAATAATACTGATGAATTAAAATAATTGTAGCCAGACTGAAGTAAATTATTTATAATAAACTATTGCTAATAAAAGACATTATTCAAAACGACAAGAAATAGAAGTGCTAATAACATTCTAAAAAAGATATTAAGCATTTTTGTGTTTCGTTGGATGAATGCCTTTGAACATGTTTAAATAGTGAAATAGAAAAATCAGTATTATCAAAAATTTATTAACTCGAAATGATGATGTTTGATTGGCTCACGAACTTATTATTAAGCATTCTAGTCATGAACGATGAGATAGAGTTTTTGTCTCTAGACCTTTGAACCAAACCGCTGGCAGGAACAATAATAAGATCTGAGATTAAATGAAACTTCGCTTGTTACATGTTAAACTTTAAGATCTAATTTGTATTTATTTATATGTAACAAACCAACATTTCCTAGTTAGAAGTCACTAACATACATAATAGCAGTTCTAGTGAAAGATAAAATCGTTTTCTTATTGAGGAATGGGAGCTTCTTTGAGTAAATCATATTTACCATTGTACCAAATGGTTTCTTTATAAATTTTTGTCCTACTTTTACAATTTGACCAAGCCTTATACCACTAGTTGGTCGATGCATTAATGCTTTTGATTTTAACCACACAAGTAAATTTTGTTATCTAAAGTGTATGACATTTAAGTGCATTTTAGGAAACAAAATTGCAAAACATGAGAAAAATTTATTTGAATCAGGCCTTATCAGTATGAATGTCCAGGTCTAAAAGTTCTAAGATTGCCTTGCAATTTGTTCTCTTTTCTTCTTCATGATCAAGTAATTGTTCAACTACAAGCACAACCCTTTTTATCTTTTCATATGATTTTTAACACTACAGATTTTGTTCGTTGAAATGATGTTAGTAAAAGAATTGGGAAAACGTGTTTGTCATACCTGTCACAAACGGCCAAGGCCTCTGCAATTTCTAGATTGACAAATATCCGTATATCTAAAGTACTATTAGGACTTATATTTTCTATAATAAACATAATTTTGTAAAGTATTGATATGTTTGTGTATTGTAAAATGAAAATATCAAAAATTATGCCATTGTATGATTTAACTAACATACTGATAAATGCTAATGCTATAATAACTAGTCCATTGGGATTCTTCAGTACAAATTTAATCTTCCGCAAATTGAAGTGCAAAATTATCCGATAATAGGACACCAAGTTCTCTACAGCCATATAAATGCATTGTTAGCACTTAGATAAAGACAATCATATATTAAGAATATAGTAAGCTTGTATTTTAAGGAAACTATATTTACTTTCTATTAGCAACTTGATTATGCATTTTTTTGGCTCGGTTGGTCATTTTTATAGTCTCAATAAATCCAACTAAAATAACTTGACCCATGAAATCTGTAGAATAATAACAAATATAGCATGTTATGGATAGAGTTGTATTCATGAATAAGTAATTGCAAAATGACATGTATGAAAATGTAGAAATTAGCAATTAAGAAAGAATCATCTCCTGAATGCATAATTCACTTCATTAAATTCAAGAAAAGAGAAGTTGTCAAAGGGATTATTCCATCATCGACATTTATTTTCTTGATAAATGCATTAAATGGTAGCTTAATTTAGTATTGATGATCACTTATCTTGTAATTTTTTTAGCTTCTAAAATTTCGAACTCTGATAACCTATTATCAAATATTTTATTGGAAAAATGGAGACATTCCAACTCTATTCTAGACAAACCAATAACTTTGAGGCTAAGAGTTTGGCGCAAAGAAAAAAACAAATAAAAAATACTGTGATTAATTGCACCCCACTAACGACAGCCCAAAAAAAACAAGGAAGCCATAGTCAACCATACGTGACCCCACTCCTTGTTATAACCACTTTAAGATGGAGTGAGGTCCCTCAACAACTTCTTAAGTCTCTGCTCAAAGGTACCTCAACAACCTCTCTAGTCTCTGCTCAAGCATCTAGTTTCTCATGTCCAAGTCTTAGTAGGCTTGGAAAAAACCTTAGATTTCGTTCAATATTCCAGCAGCAGTGTGGGCCTGATCGCTTTATTAGAGACACAATTGTGATAGTTTGGGCACTTATGATCTGGTCCCTTATGGCAATAACTATGGTGGCAATTATAAGCCCATTGTCCCTCACTATTATGGACTGGTTAGCCAAGTTAAAAGCTTTTTTCAACCAAGGTCTATAATAGTTGCATTATATATTTCCCTCTGCTTATAGTTATAGTCAATAATTTATATATTACACATCTCTTTCAAGGCATCTAAGCCTTACACAGAAACCTCATCTTTTGCATCTTCGGAACTCTTGAAACCAATTTAGTAACATACTTTATTCCATTTGAGTTCTTATAGCAGAAATTTATCCTAGTTTGGTATAAGCCATTTTCGGCTTGCTTGTAAGCATAGTCAGGATTTGACATGCCAACCTATCTTAAAGTTTCTAAAGAATATTCTCAATGAGAAATCTAATTTAGAAAATGTTGGTCGACTGACCCATTCCTATTAATAAGCAAAACAAGATGACATAATATTAGAAGAAGATACAATTTCTTTCAAAGACTTTATTCTATTATCAACCTGTTATGACAATAAGAAATTCTTTGAAAGATCTTTGTTTTCTATTGGGAACCTGTTTTCAGTATAGATATAAATGAGGAAAAATAGGGGAACATAAAAATGTGAAAAGACTCAATTAAGCTAGCATTGTCATATTCAACTGTTAATTAGTATATTTATATTTACATTTAATATGTGATTAAATATTTAAGTGTGATGCTTTCTACTGAATAAATGGCAATGAAGTATATATAATTCTTGAATGGAATCAAACCTATAGTTGGTTGAACTCTTAGTAGCAACTCCTGCACAAGGGATGGGGGGAAAGTTGCAGAATAAAGGAATAAGAATTAACTAATTTAATATAATTGACTATTTAAATGTTATTTACACTTCAATTGATTTTGTTTTCCCCTTTTCCATATGTGTCACAAGTTTTATCCATAATAAGTATATCTTGCTCTCCTTAATTCTCAATATAATAAACTCCACATCAAAATTCTGCTAAGGATATTAAATTTATTGAAAGACCACTTACCTCCTCCTCAAATTGGTTTTATGGTTAAGAAATGATATTAAGACAACAGGTACTACTTGACTATAGTTTTCCTTTTTTTTTTTTTTTTTTTTTTTTTTTTAATTTTCTTTGGGTGAAATTCCTGCATTAAATAAACATGCATCAAATTTTTTTTTTTTTTTGAGCTTTTAAATAGATAAATAAATGTCTAATTTTTGGCACCTATTCCGCCCATTCCAACCTTGTCAAACAGTTGAGTCACAACAATGCCCATTTTGTTCCTTATGGCCAAACCATTCAACCCCCCAATATGATTTCAATACCAGACTCATTAGCTTTCACTAAGCAAAGAAATCGCAGCTAATTTGAAAATAAAGGGCTGAGAATACAATAATCTGCATAATATCAGTTTAAAGAATATAAATTAAATTAATCGTAAAAATAAAAAAAATCTTTTAAATTATGTGAATAATAACTATATAAATATATTTATTCTTCACAATCTCAGAAAAGGAAAGCAGTCAATTATGTCATAGAAAAAACCATTTTAAAAAACAAAAATTTAGTAGAAGGTGAAATGTTACTAAATACTCGAAAAGAAGAAATAAAAAGTGTTAAACAGAACATTTATAAAGAATAGGCAAAGAAGCAAACTAGGGAAATAGGAAAAGTTAAATCTGGTGGTTAGGAAGGAGTACATAGAGAATTTATAAAGAAGATGCAAGCATAAATAAGTCTTGAATAAAACTAGATAAAAGGCACAATTTTTTATTTTTAACCATATGTTATGAAAACTATACATTTATAGTTAATTTAAGAAACTGAAGTTACTTTTATGTCTAGAATTAATAATGAAAATAGAACCAAATGAAGATAAGAAGATTTCCTGACATACCTTGATTCAAATGTTGTTAGAATATCTATAGAAGAGGAAAGTATAACAGAGCTTAGCTTCAACTGCTATTTATTATAATTCTGACTTTTTTTTAGATATAATGTTGCTAATAAAATGTTTGATATAAAATGTTGTTAGATATAATGTTGCTAATAAATTGTTTGATATCAATTTTATCCATGAGAAATAGTGGAGTGTAGAAACGATGTAGTTGATAATGGATTTTAGTGCTACTAATGATATATGATGAACTGATGTATTTTTCTAAAATTTTGATAGAAATTTTATGTAGAAGAAAATAGTTTAGTTTACATATAATACTGAGGTTACTTTTTTAGGTATCAATCTTGGTTTAGTTTTAATTTGGATTAAAGGCCAGTTTAGCCCTTTAAATATTATGTTATGTTCAATTAGATCTAAAATTAACTTTAGAGTATCATAACTTCAATTTATTGAAAAATTAGTCTAATTAAGTCTAATTTTAACTTTTTTTTATCATACGTGCATCACTCTGTATATACAAGAGAGTGAAATACTGAAATTAAAATATTTTAAATAAAAAAGAAACTAAAAGATATTTTTTTAATAAAAGAAAGAATAAATCCTAATCTAATTAAAAATATAAAACTCTTATCCTTTTATTTTCTTCCACCATCACCCACACCACATTATAACCTTATTTGTCCACCACTAACACACCTCTCTTCCTGAATTTGTTTCTCTCTCCCTCTTTCACGACTTCCTCTCTATCTATTCTTCTTTTCCTCTTACACGGCTACATCATCAAAGCTTTGTTCATGTCCTAAGTTCGTACTAATCGTGCTTTCTATTTCCATTTTGATTATCTTAATCAAAAAATTCATGGCTTGCACCATCATATCCAAAATTTCAATTGCTTTGCTTGCGTCTATTAGAACTTTAGTTAGCATCTCTTGCTTTAGATTTCAATCCAGAGCTGCAATTTTCCCTTTTAATGGAAAGGATTAAGAAGAAAAAAAAGAAACAGATAGTAAAAATACCTGTAATTCTCTCTCTTTATAGATCTCTGATAGTGGATGTATTTGTTTATTTGATTGTGTTCTAATTTAAATTTTTATGTATTTATTTATTTGAATGTATAAGGAAAAAAGGGGAACTTCTTGATTTTTTTTTCTAATAAAGATTTCTATATAAGATTTTTTTTTTTTTGTAATTTGTAGAAGTTTATATTAAGTAATTGAGTGTTGAAGCATGTAGAACTAAGGTTTAAAGTTTTTTTGCAGAGATAATTTTTAGTGATTTTTCACAATATTTTGTTGATTCTATATGATTTTTCCTAGTTTTGAAGTTTTCTTTCTAGTCATCTTTCTGTTAAAAGATTTATGAGTGTCAATTAATTTCTTAAGCTTTTTTTCTTTTAAAAGCATTTTCTAGTGATTCTTTACAATAATTTTTATAAAATCTGAATATAAGTTTACTGCATATGACACAATTTAGAAAAAAGATGATAATATATTTAAAATTTATATCTCTAAGAATTTTTTTTAAAAAAAAGTGATAAATCATTTTATTTCATTTTTTACATAATTTTAATTGCGTGTTATTGACTTTATACTTTGCCAATATAAAAGAGCTTATTAGAGTTAATTTTCAAGATTTTTGAAATTAAAAGATCGTAAAGTAAATTTTGGACTCAATTGGACCTGCTCAAATAATTTAAAAGCCAAATTAGCCTTTAGTCCATTTTAATTTATTAGAATGATGATAATAATTCGAAATTGCCCCTTACTTTTTGTTGATGAGGGAATTATTTGCCCAGGTGTTATGTCTTTTATGTGCTCTAACTTGACAGGTAGTTGTTTAAGATAAGACTATACTGAATAACTACATTTTATTAATGAAATTAAGGGGATTAAAGGAGATCTAATAATTATATTTTATTTATCTAAAGAAGGGAAAGAATGTTGTCGATGCAGGGGCAGGGAAAGCTATATATATTACAGACTACCGTGATAGTTATGATAATACATGATGGACTCTTGGAATAGCCTCTTAATGGCTGTATAGTTGAGTGTTATGACTTTTCTATAACTCTGGCTTGGATGGTGCTAGAAGATAAAAAATATATATATATATATATTTAATTATTAAATTTTTTTTTACAGAATTAAAGAGTTGAAATAAGATATAACAATTAGATTTTATTTTCAATAAAATGTAGAAACAATTATATATTCAGGGGGCGGAAAAATCATTTCTGCTATGTTGTCACGGTCATGTATTTTAAAGATGAATAACACTCACATTGAATAATGTATAACTCAGAGTAGATGACAACAAAATATGTAATAGTTCTCATATATATATATATATATATATAGACACACACTCCGACTTACTTGCTATAAATCAAGGCCTTGAAGCTAAGTCAGTATTAAATTTTCTATTAGAATGTTCATTTTCAACATGGAAAATAATTTTGAATTATATATTTTTTGTACACCAAAAATATTTAGAAGGGTGACATTATCAAAATTTGAACTTCTGACTGTCTACATTATAAAACTGATTTTTCTTTTAATTTTCATGCCAACGAAGACTTTTCTTTCATATCTAAAAATTTTATTTAACTTATTTAATATATATCCATATGCATGTCAATTAATAGTGTTTTTTTAGAAAAAAATTAAAAACATATATAATAAAGAAAGTCAAAATTTATCCAAAGGAACATAACTCATGACAAATATTTTTTGAGAGAGAGGACTAGGTGAGAATTTGATATTTAATTAAGATTGATTTTTGGAAGTTGATGATATTTAAGGAGTAAGGACCCAAAAAAGAGGTATGATGGTAAGTAATAAGTCAACCGCTTACTCATCAAAGTTGTTATTGGAAAGGGCTTGGGACAATTTAGTACTCATTTCCATTAAAGGAGTAGAGAAGAAAGAAAAAGAAACAAAAAGAAAAATAAGATGAAGTTCAATTAGATTGGCTCTTGGCTTGGCAACTATTTGCACAAAACATGCACCTGACACCCACATGACCATACCATACCCTAGACACACAGTTGTACATGCACATTTTAAACAAAAACTTTCATTGACAAGAAGATAACATCATGATGGAGAGTGAAAACCAACTGAAAATTGATGTTGGTTTGAGTTTTTCTACTTCCCAATAGTTGCAATGGTTAGGCATTCACAAAGATGAACTTAGCATTTCTAATTTGGGTAAGTAAATAGACTTGCCCATGTCATTGAGTGTGGTTCTTGATCAGTCTAATTAATATATGATTAAGAAAGAGTATTCTAGCATAGCATGTCTAAATGGTACTCCAATATTTCTTAATCATCACCTAATACTATGAAGTTAGTCAACTTCAATTTTACTCTAATTAATCAGCAGCATCATTGCTTATTATGAATTTATTATAATTTATTCATCTTCAAATTGTTAATCATCTCCTTTCATCCCATATCTGGAAAATTTTTCCTTTTTTACAAAAAATTTTGATTTTACTGCATGGAAAAAAGCTTCTATTTTCTTTTATTTTTACAAAGCCAATAATTGGGGTGTTGGTACACATTCAACATAAGATACTCAATTATTTCCCATTTCTTCTAATTAATAAAATCATAGAGATTTATATCTGCAGGATTATACTCCCTTCGCACCAAAAGAAAAGGGGATTATATGCCCAAATTGTTATTTATTCTAATTAATACTTCACAATCAAAGTTTTTATATAGAATAAAGGAATATTTTAGGGCCAAAGTTGGTTGGTATCCAAGGTCCATCTCATGATGGACTCTATGTACCATCTAACAATGTCTTCAAACCTTTCCAAATGGAATTTTTCAGTCAATGAGCTACTTATGAAGATTTTGATTTCTTTAATACTTTATATTTACAAATTAAACCTCTAATGACTATACAACATGCCTTACCATTTTAATCCAATATAACAATTACTCTCGACTTCTTTTTTAAGGGTCATCCACACATATTTAAGGCTTTATCTCTATTGAATAAATTTCTATTTGATAATTTATATATGCATGAAGTTTTGTTACTCATCAAATTAATATTGGACAAAACCTAAGAAAAATAAAAAGTTTGTATGGAATGAGCACTTGAGCAGTCGCATTTTGAATGGCATGGCATCAGAATGCTTTATGCTTATATTATTAGCAATCATATGATGAGTGAGGAGTTCCATATTTTATTCAAAGTTCATTTAAAACTTAAATTTTGGAAGAATTAAAAAAAAAAAAAAATCAACTTTGCTTATTTAAAAAAGCTATGTTTTAAAAATTCGATTCGATTATTTTAAAAAAAAGAATGTGCTTATAAAAATAAAATATTTTATTAATGATTCTATGAATTTAAGATTTGTTTTAAATAGAAAAGAAATTTATTATCAAACGGAATGAATTATATTAATAACATTGAATCCTTTTCTTTTCTTTCACATAATTTATTTTAATCGAAAGCTTAATATTCAGGTAGATGGAAAGTGGAAAATCCAACTTTTGAATCTTTGCCAAAGCTGAGAGATATGTTTATTATGGGGTAAATTTACAAAAAAAAAAAAAATATTTTTAAATTAATTGAAAACATTATTGAGTTAAGATATTATACCAAATACTAATTTTCTTTTAGCTCTTCTGGTTGTTGTCGGTGGATTAAGGAAACGATAAACATGCTTGTCAACCATAGCAAGCATTTATGTACATGAATTTGTTTGATTTCTTGGGTCATGGATTGAGACTCTTCAACCCATTCCTCGTTCTTGAGAATTCTATTATACCTAATCGTTTTCTCTTGCCACTATCACTCTAAGGTCAAATGCATCTTCTACGTGTAAGAGAAGGAATAATTAGTTTCATCCATTTCACATCTATGCTCAAAACTCCAACTAACCACCCAATTAACCTTAATTAATGCTTATCTACTACTTTAATTTTTTTTAAGGTGACGCTACTAGTCAGTAGTCAATGTCTTTTTCTTTTTTTTTTTTTTCCCTTTTATTAACTGATGAATGTTTAGAATTAATTCAATATTTAATTAATTAATTCCAGAACTTATCATCCCCAAAAAAAATGTAAATGGATATAATATTTAATTGATCAAGTGAATGCTTTAATTAATTACTAATAATGTTTATTTGCAGATATAATTTTGCATAAATTGTACAACTAATTAGATGCTGATCTTGCAACCACTGAATTCAATTATTATTGCGTTTATAACATTCTCCATCCTTTTCTTTATTACTTATTTTTTACCACTGCATATGAAAGTTAATTTGTGCATTGCTGGCTGTGAATTCCATTTCTTGAATTTTTTTCTTATTTCTTGAAAAAATTCGGAAAGCATATATCACACAAAGACGTTAAAAAATAGTAAATTTTATATTTAGTGATGCTATAATCGTTTCGAATTTGGGTTGGAATTTCAGTCAAAATTAAATTTAAAAAAACAATTATGCTGACTAATAAAAAAGTTGGGATTTCCTTATTGCCGAGAAAAGAAACTAAGTGGATGACAAAACAGACAAACAAACAATTGAAGTTGAAGCAGCAAAAGAATTTGAAGTGAAGTTGAGTGTTGTCATCCACCACCACCACCACTTCCACCACCGTTTTCTTCCTCCTCAATGATAAGCCTACATATATGTATGGTGAAATCTCAGCTGCAAATTGAGACACGTTTTAGGTCCGTCCACCAATGACAGCCGACTGGTCCTTCTACGTCAAGCAATCTTATAAATAAATTTACCAAAACGATATTCCAACATTTCACCAACATTATGGTGAATTCTGCAGTAATTTTTATACAAAAACGGCGCGAGAATAAACTTGATCCGCATTTAAAGCGGATCAATAGTGTACAAAGATAATAATACTTTATAAATATTAAAGAGAAATAAAATATCAAAGAGAAATAAAATATTTTATATATCAGTTCTTTCATTTTTTGCATGAATTTCCTCCTTTATTAAGTTAATTTCCACTCTTATTGCATAATTTTTAATTTCTAATTATGTATGAGTAGTAATAAATGTTATTTTATTTTTGAAAAGAATAATATTAAGTGGTATTTTCTTTTGAACTCTTATTGAAAATTATAATAATTTTAAGTGTGTATTAAGAAAATTATATTAATTTTAAGAAATCTAATAATTTTATGAAATTAGAGATTTTCTAATTTTAAAATTATGTTAATTTTAAGAAATCCAATAATTATATGAAATTAGAAAATTTTCCCAATTTTAAGTGTGTATTAAGAACATTGTAATAATTTTAAGGATTATAATAAGTATATGAAATTGTAGATTTTTCTAATTTTAAGAGTTTATTAAGAAAATTTTAATAATTTTAAGACTCTAAAAAATTATGAATTTGGAGATTTTCATATTTTTAAAGTGTTTTTTTAATAATTTAAGCAATTAGAACATCACGAATGTTAATCCAATAAAATTATGTTTGGTCGCGAAAAAAATTATAATAGTTACATGAAATGGAAGATTTTTCTAACCTTAAGTGTTTATTGAGAAAATTATAATAATTTTAAGGATTGTAATAAATATACGAAATCAGAGAATTTTCTAATTTTTAGTGTTTATTAAGAAAATTCTAATAGTTTTAAGAATTCTAATAAGTATACAAAGATTTTGTTAGCATTTAGTGTCATTTAAGAAGTTAGTCAATTGTGGTTTCACAAGTAGAAATTCGATAGAATTAGATCAGGTCTCAAAAAAATTATAATAATTATAAGAAATTAGTAATTTTTTTAATTTTAAATGTGTATTAAGAAAATTATAATAATTTTAAGGATTATAATAAGTAAATGAAATTGTAAATTTTTCTAATTTTTAGTGTTTATTAAGAAAATTTTAATAATTTTAAAAACTTGAAAAATTATACATATTCAGAGATTTTCATATTATTGATGCATTTTTCTAATAATTTAAATGATTAGGGTATCGAGAATATCAATCAGATAGAATTTTGTCCAGTCACAAAGAAAATTATAATAATTATATAAAATCAGTGATTTTCTTAATTTTTTATTTATTAAGAAAGTTCTAACAATTTCAAGAATTATATAATCATATTAAAAAAAATATAATAATTTTAAAAAATCTATTAATTATACGAAATCAGAGATTTCTAATTTTTAGTATTTATTAAGAAAATGCTAATAATTTTAAGAATTCTAATAAGCATATGAGATCAAAGATTTTTCTAATCTTTATTTTTTTTAAGAATTTAGTCAATTAGGGCATAGTGAGTAATAATTTGATAAAATTACATCCATTGTCAGAGAAAATTATAATAATTATATGAAATCAACGATTTTCCTAATTTTAAGTGTGTATTAAGAAAATTATAATAATTTTAAGGATTATAATAAATATAATATTAAGAAATCTTAAGTGTGTATTAAATATAATAAATATACAAAATCAGACATTTTTTTATCTAATTTTTAATGTTTATTAAGAAACTTCGAATAATATTAAGAATTTAAAAAACTATATGAGTTTGGAGATTTTCATATTGCTAAAATATTTTTCTAATAATTTAGGCGATTAGAGTATCGCAAGTATCAATTCGATAGAAATTTGTCCAATTGTGAAGAGAATTACAATAATTATATGAAATCAGTAAATTTTTTAATTTTTTATTTATTAAAAATTTTAATAATTTTAAGAATTCTAATATCTTATTATGAAAATTATAATAATTTTAAAAATTTTATTAATTATACAAAATCAAAAATTTTTCTAATTTTTAGTATTTATTATGAAAATTTAAGGCTTCAAAAAATTAAACGAATTTGGAGATTTTTATATTGTTGAAGTACTTATCTAATAATTTAAGCAATTAAGCTATCATGAGTATTAATTCAATAGAATAATTTTTAAGAATTCTAACAAGTATATGACAATAATTTTTTTAAAAAAATTTTTAGTGTTTATTAACAAATTCTAATAATTTTAAGAATTCTAATAAATATATGAAATCAAAATTTTTTCTAATATTTAGTGTTTTTTTAAGAATTCAGTTAATTAAAACATCATGAATAGAAATTCTATAAAATTATGTCTAGTCTCAAAAGAAAATTTAGTAATTATGTGAAATTGGTGATTTTCTAATTTTAGTTGTGTATTGAGAAAGTTATAATAATTTTAAAAATTATAATAAGTATATGAAATTGGGTATTTTTCTAACTTTAATGTTTATTAAGAAAATTCTAATAATTTTAGGAATTCAAAAAATTATATGAATTCAGAAATTTTCATATTGTTGAAGTATTTTTCTAATAATTTAAGCGATTAGGTATCGCGAGTATCAATAGGATAGAATTTTGTCTAGTCGCAAAGAAAATTATAATAATTATATAAAATTGATAATTTTCTTAATTTTTTATTTATTAAGAAATTTTAATAATTTTAAGAATTATAATAATTATATTAAGAAAATTATAACATTTTTAAGAAATCTATTAATTATATCAAAGTGGAGATTTTTCTAATTTTAATGATTATTAAGAAAATTTTAATAACATTAAGAATTCTAATAAGTATACGAAATTAAAGATTTTTTTAATCTTTGGTTTTTTTTAAAAAATTTAGTCGATTAGGGCAATATGAGTAGCAATTCAATAGAATTATATCCAATGTTGAAGAAAGTTATGAAAGTTATACGAGATTGGCGATTTTTCTTAAGTGTGTATTAAGAAAATTATAATAATTTTAAGAATTATAATAAGTATATGAAATCAAAGATTTTAGTAATTTTAGTGTTTATTATGAGAATTGCAATAATCTTAAAAATTCAAAAAATTATACAAATTAGGAGATTTTCATATTATTGAAGTGTTTTTCTAATAATTTAAGAGATTAGGTCATCGTGAATATCAATTTAATAGAATTTTATTCCGTCATGAAGAAAATTATTGGTGACAGAATTAGAGGATTAAAATTCTAAAAAAATTAAAATTTAAATACTTTAGTTTGATAGAGTCAAAAGATTTTAATTCTAAAAAAATTGTTTCTATCGACCAATAGTTTTGTCCAATAGAATCAAAGGACTAAAATTTCAAAAAAATTAATTTTTTTGACGAATAGATTAATAGTTAGAAGCAGATTATTTTAATTCCAAAAAAATTAATTTCTCTAACAACTAGCTTAGTTTGATAGAATTGGAGGATTTTAATTCTAAAAAAAATTAATCTTTATGAAAAAAGCTTAGCCGATAGGATCAAAGGATTGTAATTCAAAAAAATTAGTTTTAATTTTACCTACGACTAGCTTAATTCAATAGAATCAAAGGATTTAAATTTTAAAAAAAAATTTTGCTGACAAATTATATCAAAGGATTAAAATTCGAGCAAAGAAGTTATTGAATTTTATTTTTAAAACTGATTTTGACACAATATATTACTAATAGATATTAATAAATTATTGAATTTTATTTTTAAAAATAATTTCAATAATCTTGTACACATTAAATAGAAAGTTACAAGGTCAAAATAATTTTAATTGTCTTGTGCACATTAAATAGAAAGTTTGAAGGTCAATAAGGAAAACATAAGTTGATACATCAAAGAAAAAGTAATTAATATTATAGTTGAGATTATAAAAACTCTAAATGTAATAAATTATCTAGAATTGTAAATTCAAATTTCAAATAAAAAATTTCAAAACCTATGAGGTGACGATGTTATCAGTATATATCAAATTTTATATACATATTTATTCCTATTTATCTGGATCAAAATACTACTCGTTTTTATATTATAGGACATCACTATGTAAAATTTTAAATTACTTATATATATTTTATTCATTTATAATATTTTATGATTATTTTAAATAATTTTAATAATATAAACATTGTTTAAAAGAATAAATATTTATATAATAATAAAGCCATTATCTAAATATCTTAAAATTATATTCATTAGAATATTGAAATATAATAATCAAAATTTTAAACATTTAATCTGTAAATTAAGAATATTATTTTTACGTCCCTCTCACCAATGTGATTGAATGGGACAAAATTTCTCTGCAACACAAGCAGATAAATTTGGTAGTTAAAACGGAATAGAAGTTTACTCTACTATTTATTGTGAACATAATTTCAATTTTCCAAACTGTGAAAATTGGAAAATACATTCAAAACTCTTATTATATTTCAAGTTTACAACTAAAAAGGTAGAAAATATGTGCTTCGATTTCATTTGAGACTTGAGAAGGTTCGAAATGGTGAAAGAGGCTAGGCCCAACCAACTGACTGAGGCTGAAACTACCAAAAACTGCATGGGACTTTATTTATGGCCCACGCTGTTAACAATGATGATTAATTAAATGAAACGTTTTAATAAGAGTGGCATATAAAAATCAAAATTTTTTATGAAAGAATAAAAAAATCAATATTAGATATTAGAATAAAACGAGTTTTAAGTGGAATCGAATCTTGAAATTTCCATTTTGATTATACTGGATTTTATAATTTAAAAGATGCCATTTGATAAATTTTTTTTTCATTTTTTAAGAACCAAGAATTTCCACGTTTATGATGCCTATCCACTATGCTTCGAGGCATTTGAATAATGGACATTTAGCTAGTTACAATTATTTTAATTAGAATTAAAAGGTAGAAATTCATGCAAAATTCATAAAATTATAATTTAATAGCTCCAATATCTCAATTTTCTCACTCAATACTATAATGGATGATAAACACTGATATCAATTAATGTGGAAAAAAATAAAAATTCAGTCTTTATATCAAATATAATCATACTTAAAGTAATTTTTCAAAACAAGCTAAAATCATTCTTACTTCCAAAGCATATAAGTAAAATACATAGCATTGGTCCTTTATGGATTTATTTATCTATCATCATCATTTTGTTGTCGAATAAAATAATATCACTGATACAGTAGAGGATAAACTGGCTATTGAGGTTAGCATGGCAGCTAAACAGTTTTTCGTTGCTTACAAGTTGAACCCACAGTTTCTAGCTATCAGATTTATGAAATTTAAACTTTTAATTTGCAGTTGCAGTTCATATACAACACCTGTGCTCATATATGAATATGAGGGCATTGAAGAATAGTTTGTATCATGTCTACATTCTAATGACAGAACTGAAAACAGATTGAGAAAGGTCACTGAGAAATGTCGAAAAAAACTGCAATTGTAGACGTAATGAACTTGGAACAAAACCACATATTGCTGCGTTTAATAACAAATAAATGTTTATGGAGAGAAGGCTCCAATAATAACGCTACTCAAAAGGGGGTGCTATATGTCCTACAGTATGAAAAACTATCATAAATTTGGCAGAATATTAGCTAGAGTAATATTCTGTGAATTAACATAATGGTTACAACAACAATCCATATGGAATTAGTTTCAATCTGTTGCCTTACCAGCCTCCAAGGATTTTCTAAAGCACACCTGAAACAAAAATTCTAGCTGTACGGGAAGCAATTAAGCAAATAGTGTACCTTGTACAGCATCCTCTTCACTGTGGACAGAAACATTAATGTCAGGAGATGGCCCTTCGTTAGATGTGGGTTCTAATCCATTCCAATAAGCATTATTTTGAAAATTTGTAACATTGGAAATTGGCTGATCATTTTCGCTTTTGTCTATTGCTCCATGGTTCTGTTGTTTTGGCAATGGGGTCATAGAGATAAAACAAGTCTCACTATCAGGTTTTGCGTCTGCCACTACGTGTGGAGCACTAGATACCGCAGAATCCATCATATGTTCGCTACGCTGCTTTTTCTTGCGTGCCTTGTAACAGTTTGGCATGAAGCTGCCTATAACAATCTTTAGGATATAAGGAGAAATCAATATCATATATCGCTGCTGATAAATGTTTCTTCAAGAAATTAAGTGAATTATCACAAGGGAAAGGAGTTACTTGAATAGGGCTGGCTGCCAATAAGAGTCCTGCAATACCTCCGCCAATTACACGTCCGTCGGGGCTAGCCAAGGAAACACTAAGTCCACCAGTTCTACTTCTTATACCACCAGTTTCAGCAAATGTGAATGATCCGGATAATGAAAGTATCTCAAAACGACCCTACAAAAGAAATTTTGCACAAAAGGTCTATCTATAAATAACCATTGAAGATATTTGAATTTAAGGGCATGCAGCAATATTAACATAAGTAACATAAGGGCTACCAACTACAGCATGACAACAGATTATACTTCTTCGTTCTCTCCTCTACTCATGTGGAATCAATCAATGGTGTTTTGGGATATCTATTGATAAGCCAAGGTAGTTAGGACATGTCCATTAGTTGAGTGTAGTACTAATATGCTTACAATTATTCTCTTTGAAAACTAAAACTTTAAACAAAATCCAAAAGAATTGAATCCTGTTTTAATGATTTTTCTCTTTTATAAAGATTATATAAAAATTAATTTGATAAGAAAATTAAAAAATTTTATTAATTTAAGTTTTATTCTAAACACAATTTTTCTGCTACTAAAATGAGTAAATTTTATTAGTATAAAATTTTTCTCTCATACGATTTATTTCAAACAGGAGACTAAATTTCAATTTATATCTGTAAATTAAACAATTTACAATTTTCTCTATTGAAAAGGGAAGACCTAAATTGTGAGGCTTATTCTTAGATGTTGAGACATGTATATTACATACAAAAAGAGTAAAAAGTGACTTGAAGGGACATAAATAAGAAAATAATAATATTATTTCTTTTAAGAATCTATAACTATAATTATTTGCAAAAAGAATCCGTAACATTCAAAGAAGAGGATAATTCCAATTTTATGACCAAATTTAGAGGGGAGAAAAAAGACGAGGTTATTATTAATTGCACAATTTAGAGAGCAATAGTCAAAGATGATATACCTCATATGTCAAGATACCACCAGAGGAACCTGGTTGGCGTATAGTAACATTCGAAACAGCTCCATTGGCAGATAAAACACATATTCCTCTTGGACCCTTTTGAGGAAATGACAGAATTTTCCCTGCAACATCCTACAAGTAACAGTGCTTGGACTGAGTATTGATATCCTTATATAGTTGCAGTTGAATTAAAGAAATTAACATGGTAACACTATACCAAAAAAAAAAAAAATGAATATGGTAACTTCTTAAATCTTAGTATAATGTTAGCAAAGAAAAATATTTAATTACCTCTCCAGTGTTGACAGTTACCACGTGAGGAGTGAAGTCCCCTCCCGCTGTGTTTGCAAACAACTCACCTATAGCCATATTTGAGATAAATCTAATTAATTAAGGAATAAGAAGGAAATGCAATTAACTTCTTCCAATTTTTTTCTCTCCAAAATTGGAAAAAGCAAGCATGAAAAATTGGAGATCGTTAGTTTTATCACAAAAGCATAGAACTCAGTAATTCCTTTTCCTTTCATATGACAAATACATGGATGAAATTCACATTTTAAGATCACATTTATTAAATTCCATGTATCATCTAATAAAATAGTTAATCATAAACATTTTCAAGCTATAGCCTTTCTCCAAAAACAATCCATAATTATTTCTTTATTGACTTTTGATACGTGTCCAAGAAAAAGGCTAAAATCGAAAAAATAAAAATAAAATAATTGTTTGTTTTGAATGAAGTTAATTAAGGAACCATAATTTCTAGAGAAATGCAATTTTTAATTAGTTTAGTTGAAAGAAGTAAAATATATTTCTTTAGAAGTTAGTAAATTAACAAACATGAAAATTTCCTAAGAAAAAATATGCAAATGAAATGCATAAAAGCTTTATTTCCTAACAAATAACTTACTCAAATTAATGGTTTCTAGAAAACTATTTTCTGAAAATGAGTATATTTGAACTAAACTAGACCTAAATTTGTGAGGAAAAAAATTGTCAATTTCATCAACACGCTGCTACGTTTAAGACCCAATCAATGCCTTGACTAGCAGAAGAAAAACTAAATTCCCATCCCTCTAAAGACATAATCCATCGATAAATAATATCTTTCTTCTTTTTTTTTTTTTTTTGTTTGAGATTAACAAATAATAATTTTCTTTTTTTGGTTATTTCAAGGTTGCAATTGGACATTAGGTAGATTGGTGAGAAATTTTGGGGAAAATAAAAAAGAAATAAAAGAAGTAGGTAAGTGCGAATCTTTTGCTATTGTTTCGAAAAGTGCAAAAAATAAAAATATCACACATAATTTGGCTTTTCTTTTCCTGCATTTTCTCAGCAACCAAACACTACACATGGAAACCACAAAATAAAACCACAACTTTAACAAACCTAAAATAGTTGTGTTCTCTAATCTTCCGTTTCAATAAATTCTAGGTTTCTTGAAACTCACCTAAAGAAGCAAGAAGCTGCCAGTTACCGGAACCAGACGGCCTGCCTCGACCCTTCTTCGAAAAAGAGACCAAACCATCAGTAGGCGGCGGAGAAGGAGAGAATAAAGAGAAACCCGGCGGCGATGATGATGTTACTAGTGCTTGTTGATTGAATGGTTTTACTCTTAGGTTGCCTTCTGAATCATACTTTCTTGGCCTTCCTCTCTTCTTCTTCCCAAACAAATCTATACTACTAGCTACGCTTGGCGGTGTAGTTGTTGGAATATTATTATTGCTTCTTTCGACGCTCACGTTTTCTGCGGCCATGTTCATGTTTAAATTCATCAGCACCTGCTGCAGCGGTGGGGTTACAACCACGCTGCTGCTCACTGGTGGTGGTGAGTTAGTCTCCGAGTCACCTGGTGACCCAGAAACCGTGCTTTCTTTTTCGTCCATTGGAAGTGAAGATACAAAGAGAGTGGTGGAAAGGAAGAAAATGGAAATTAATGGAATAAAGTTTGAATAGAAAAAAGATTATGCAAATGGCGCCAGAAATAGAAGGTGTAATGGGTGGGTTTTCTTTCCTTTTTGTTTTTTAAGGAAGAAATCAATCCATTAATATGGAGGAAAGAAGCAATAATGGTAATGGGAAAACAGGTCATTTTCTTGTCTGGACTCCACAGTCTTATAAAACTTGAACACAATTACTATAATACCAACAACTTAAATTACCAATTTCACCCCCTCTTTTGTTCTTTCATATTTCCTCCACTTTGCCAAGGAGTCAAGATATCAATTACTACCCTGCTTTAATTTAATAATATTGTTATAAAATCTCGAATTTAATGTTTCATCATAGCTGAATTAGTAAAAAAAACTCAATTAGTAACTTATGAATAATTCCATCAAATCCTTTACAAAAAATAAAATATATATTAATTGATGTTTTAATCTAATAGTAAATTTAAAATTATCTAAGAATAGATGTTAAATTCAAATTTCACCAACATAATCTCTTTTTCTAATATTTAAAAAAATAAAAAGAAATTTTATATTATATATAAAAGTAACATATTAAAAAAAACTTTTCTTCTAGACATAAAAAAGCATAAAACTTTTTTAAATTGATAATGATAACATTAAATTTAAATAAATTTTAATTAAATGGATGATAGTTTTTTATTGAACTAATTATTATTTCAATATTTGAAATTATGATTATTTAAAATAACAAGTATAATAGATATCATTTCAATTTTGAAATTTTTAATTATTTAAAATAACTAGAATACTGTCTAAAAATATTTATATTTTTAAATTAGTGTTATTTTATTTTTAAAATATTAAATATTTAAAATTAAGATATATAATCTAAGTTTAAAATTTTTTAAAAATTAAATAAAAAATAATCAATGATAAATCACAAATTTATACTAAAAATGAAGTTTACAAATAAATACTCTTATAAATAGAAATATTATCCTAATGTTATTTTGAGATTTTAGTTATTGCAGTTAATATATACAATGGATGATGAAAATAAATTCTTCATTTCTTGATTGTTTATATTTTTTATTAATATTGTATAACCCTTATTTAATTTTTAAATTCAAATTTTTTAGTTTATTTTATATGTATTGTAGAAAACATTTAATGAAATTGCTTTCATACATAAAATATGTTTACATGTTATATAACTATGAGATATGATGTCAATTTCTATACCTCATACTTACTAGTTAATTAGGTTTTTTTTTTTTTATCATGATTTGATTCTATAAATTTTCTTCAATTAAATATACTTGCATGATGATTAAAACAAATGGCTGTGTTGTGCATAATAGGATGAATATATTGAATTAGAAAGACAAATCATCGAGAGTAAGGGTGAGTAAAAACTAAATTGAATTGACATTATTTGATCGAGTTGGGTTTATTCTTTAATAAAAATCAGTTTAGTTTAATTTTAGTTTTAAAAAAATTTAGGCAATTGAATAAATAAAAAATTATTAGTAAATCAAATTAATTTAAATTGAATCAACTTAAAATATATATTATTTAATTAAGTTGAACTGAATTAAATTGAAATTTTATAGATTTGTTTCAGTTTGTATGTATTTAAACATTGATTTTATTCAATTTGATTTATTCAATTTTTTCAAAAATTTCAATTTAGTTTAATTTTAAAAATATAAATTTAATTAATTTAATTTTAAAAACCCCTAACCCAATAAATCAAAATGACTGAATGCTCACTCTAATTGACAACATAAACATTACATACATTCTTGTAGAAGGGTGCATGTTAGAACATATATTGACACCAATGAAAAAAATGCTCTCTTAATTCTAAATTAGGTGTCATTTAAATTTTTCAAGTTAATTAAGGATTGCATTTATTGCATATATAAAAGACTAAACTACTCTTAGATGAATTATTTTCATAATTATTGTCTATAAATTTTTATAAAATGTTTTTAACTAAAAATAGAAACAATAGGAATGATCACTATTTATTTACAAATAAGTAGAGAGTTTAAATAAAGATATATTTGAAATAAATTAATTATTATTTATAAAAAATAATAAAATGATAAAAATTCTTTTTTAAACGGCATATAATTTGGGACGAAGGAAATATAATTCGATCGACGTAAATTTGGATGGAAAAAAGGGGCAATAAAGGAAGCAACTCCTTTCCACTTGATTGGATTTTAAAATCCAGAGCAATTAGAAGATGGTTTTTAGGAGTCCCAAAAGACTTGTTTGAAAATAAAAATTCAGTCAAACTAGAGCTGTGCTGTGCTGTTAAAGCAACCAACCCGCCCTGAAATAATGCCTTTTTTAAAATATATTTTATGCCAAAAGTTTCAAATCCCTAACTTACGTTATCTCATTGAATACTTCCTTATTGAATTATTCCCCTATTTTAAAACAATTATTTTAAAATTATGTATTTAAATTAAAAAAATAATTTTAATTAATATTAAGTAATATATCATTAATTATCTTCAATTAAAATTGTATTACTAACACTAATAAAAAGTAATTAATTATAAGAGATAGAGTTGATGATAAAGTTAAAATTGAAAAAATATCAATTAATGGTATATTGATATTCATAATAATAATTATATTGAAATAAAAATTTTTTAAAAAAATTATTTTGAAACAAAGAAAATAATTTTATATACTCCCTAACTTACATTTTTAGGAGTACAATTTTTTCATATATAATAAATTAGAAAAAATAAATGAGCTACAAAAGACAAAATATAAATATTACGGTTAGGTTTGTAGTTTAATCCAACTAAACTAATTGAATCAAATTAAATCAAGAATTAAATTTTAAAAATTAAATTAAATTAATACTCATTTCATTTTACTATATCTATCACTTATTAGAGTTTTACATAAATTAAGAAATTATTTAATAGTCATAACTATAGAAAAAAATAAGTGAATATGACTAAATTTTCCCTTTTTGAAAGATTTAAAACAACTAATCCATTAATTATTTTAAGAATATTGATAAGGATAAAATAGAAAAAATAATTAATGTTTTATTGAATATCTCAACATAACAGATAATTGAAATATATATTTTTTAAAAAAGTTATAGATACTATGGAATGGAGAAAATATAGGAATTAGATTGAACCAAACTTACTTAGTTTGCTTCAATTATAATTCAGTTTAAATAAAAAAATTTAAAGTTAATTTTTATATAAATAATAATTTTTATAATATATTTTTAATGAAAAAATATATTTTAATATATTTTAAATATAAAAGAATAAATTTCAAACGGATTTAAATTATTTTGACTTGGTTTAATAGAAATTTAGCTTAATTTGATTTAATTTAAATAAATCAAGTTCAATTCAACTGAATTTTTAAAATTAAATTGAATATAATTCACCACAATTTTTTAGAAAATCAAAATTTAATTTGTATTTAAATTAAATAAAAAAAGTTAAAGTAATTTAATTCAATGGATTCTTTGGTTTGAACCAATATGTGCCCACTAATGAGAATAACATATCTTATTGGAGAACAGATATCGTTTTATGCTTTCCTTATGGTCATTTTTCTACACCGGTAATTTTTTAATTAAAAACCTTAATTATTTAATTTGAAATAAATAATTTACATATTTAATGAATCATACTTGTTCAAATATAAAATGGTATAAAATCCGCTACAATACATTTGGCAATTAAAGAAGCCAACCCGCTAAAGTGAAAGGGCAGTTACATCTCCCCAAGTTTCGAAAAGCATTAATTTCTTTAATCAATGACGATGAAGAAAAGGACAAATGTGCAAAGAAACTTCCTCATATTTACCCTAGAAAAGGTCAGCAATTTTTTAATTTTGCAAAAAGGTCATTGCGGGTGATTTTATAATGCATTAATTAATATATTTTTTTGTAAAATTTTAATACAGATTAATTTGATCTAAGAAAAAGTAATTGACTTTTAATTTTACAAAGAAAATTATTATGATTATTTTATAATACATTAATTAATATATTTTCTTCATAAAAATTTTAATTTAAATCAATTTGATTCAATTAACAGTACTGTAAAAAACTTTGTCAAGCTGAAAACTATGCTAGATTACCTAGATTAAATTAATTGAGCAAGCTTGTTAATTAGATGTCAAATCATAATAGGCAATATGCTATTGGTGGAACTAACTTCAAAACGATTTCATTTAATGCCAGTTTCATACCATATATCAAGAGAAGAATGTTATTTTTCTCACCAATAAATACGTCTCAAATAACAAATAAAAATAAATAGTTAACATTCTCACAATCTTATAAAAATAAATTTATTTTAAATTATAATTTGTTTTAAAATATAATTAATTTCTTAATTTTTTAATATATTCTTATTTAATGTGTATTTTAATTATCCTATTTAATATAAAGATATATTCAAAAATAGAAATAAAATTAATTATTTTAATTAAAAATTTTAAATTAATTATTTTAATTTAAATTAATTTAATTCAATTAATAACGCCCTAAAAAATTTAAAAATGAAAATAAAAGAAGGAAAAAAAAAAAAAAGCTAATTATAAGTCTGCAAAAGTAAGATAGCTGTCGGTAAGACCGTTGACGGACGGAATTCCTCGCTTATGATTACTACTGCCAGTATCACCTTCCCAAAAAAAATTAAAAATAAAATAAAATAAAAAGTGCTATGGTTCCTTGCATTCGATCCTTCTCTGATTCAAACTCATCTTTTTTTTTTAATGAATTTGATGATGCCTTCGCATGGCGGGACTGCGATTTTTCATCATCAGATTTTGACCAAATGCCTTCTTTTATCTTCTGAAGCTTAAACTCAACCGTCACCATCTCTACTCACAATAAATTCTAATCTTCATCATCTCTTCCTCCAATTCTTCAATTTTTCTCTCAAATTCTTCAACTAGATGCATTTCGTTACTCTCTTTCTTTTAACAAATTTTCTATCCAAATAAAATAAACATTAAAAAACTTATTTCATTATTTAAATTGAGAGTAAATTTCATTTATGATGTATAAATTTATTTCTTATTGATATTAAGACGTATAACTTTCATTTTATCTTTTAAAATCGTAAATATTATACTTTGTCTAACTTAAAAGCACTTACCATTAATTTTTTAGACGGAGTGCACATTTGGCATAGGACTTTGCATTAAAAAAACACACATTTTTCAAGTCAACATCCCCACATCACTCATTTTCTTCTTTCACTCTCTCTCTCTCTCTTCAATCCCTAAAATCAAATCTCTAATTATCCTTGGCTTCACTCGACACTGGCAAAAGCAACCGCCATAATGAGTCAGCTAAATTCAAACACGCAGACCGCCCCCTCAATGCCATTGCCGCCACATCATGTGCCCAAGCAACCATCTCGGCCGTGGCGAAGTCCCCAACCATATACTTGATTTATTGTTGAGTTCTCTAGCTTTAGAAACCCACTTCCCAGAGTTCCTTTAGCGAACTCCATGGTACACCAGGTGGCGAGTCTCCCTGAGTTTCTTTCTTCCTACACCTTTCTTAGGATAACTGGAAGCCAACGTTACTTCTTCATCCAAAAAAACAAAAAAAAATTGCGTGAGAAGCAATACAAGTATCAGATACAGGAGAAAACCCATCGGCAAGTCGAATGCTTATGAATCGAAGCCAAAATGGAGAGGATCAGAATAGTGAGAAGAATAATCAATAGGTAATGAGTAAGGAAGTAAGTATGAAGTGTCAATCCCAATTCAACCCCTTCGAATTCCCTATCTACTTTAACAAAACCTTCTTTAATCAAATTTGGTAGTTGTGGATTTTAGCATCCATTTTTTCTTTAGCTTGGTTTGATTTGGTGAAGTTTCATTGAGGAGTGTAGAAATGAAGAAATTATATGAATATATGCTGATATATAGGTCAAGGTTAAATACGTTGTTCCCTCTGAATTTTTCATTTTATACTGTTTAATCCCTTATTTTTAAAAATTATACTATAAAAGTCTTATATTTTGACTCCATTACAATCATTCTTTCATTTATTTTAGTGATTTTTTCATCAGTCAAAGTCTAAAAAGTTAAAATATAATTAAACAACGTTTTTAAATATTAAAAATACCCTTATCCTTCTTGTCGTCTCTTATTACCCACAAATACAATTTAGTTTGTTTCTTTTATTTTCTATTCTAATTTAAATAAACTCCACTTTTCTTATTCTAATTTAAATAAACTCCACTTTTCTTACTATAATCCATCCCTACATCACATAATCATTGATCATGATCATGATCATGATAAAGAACCCCTTCTAAATGTCTAGTCAGAAAAGGGTTTAGTTTTAATCAAAACAAATCTTGTGGAATGGGCTCCGCTTCCCTCGATTTTGATGTCGATGCCTCATTTGATGTCATCAATGAGAGGCAATGAGGTAAGGATAATAGAAGAGGCATCCGTGAAGATTGAAGTTGCAGCTGTAAGATTAATGGCAGAGAAAAGGACGCAGATTTGTGGGCATAATGACTTGGAGAAATATTAGGGGGTTTCGATTTTGAAGCTGATTAGGGCAACTCAATGGATTTTGTTGGCATGACCAAAGCAGGTAAGATGCAATGCAATATTGCTTTTTTGACTCCTTTATGTGTTGTGTTTTATCCTCTGTAACATGGAGTTTCAATGCAGCATATAAAAAAATAAATTAAATTGAAAGGAAGATTGTCATAACTCTGTTGTTGAGAAGACAAGCATGGATTATATATATATATATATATACACGTTTTTTCAAAAATCTAATATGAATGGCATGGAATACAAGAAGACGATTAGTTCGATGGTGATGGATGATAAAATAGAAAGTAAAAACTAAAATGAAAATAAGAGATGATATTGACTTTTTATACATTTAACAAAAATTTTATCAGAGTTTAATAAAAGTAAAATGTAGCCGTAATATAATTTTAAAAATTGAAAACTTAAATAGTATAATATTGTAAAACTTAAGTGGAGCCTAACTCTCATAGATAAGTTTTGGTTCCAAATTCGAGCTTGTGTTTTAGTTAGAAATGGCAAAATGATGGAGTATATGAATTCTTGTCTAGGGATGTATTTAATGAAGAATTTTAAAAATATTTATAAACTTTTTTCAAATAAATGATTTTTACAGATTTTATAAATTTTTAATAATTTGTATAGAATTTATAAATTTATAAATGACTTTCAAAGATTTTATTTTAAAAAATTTTAATAGATATTGATAGATTTCTATAAAAATTATTAGAATTTTATTAATTTCTAATATCTTATATAACATAATAAATTTATATTTTTCATGCAAATAAAACTTATGGCACCAGCTGTAACTGAATATCCAACTAAATAATGTATTATAATATTTAATATACTATAATTAATTTTTTTATCACTACACTAATACAAAGTTTTCATATTTGATTTTTATAACAAGTATAGTTAATTTCTTTGGTAGCTTGTGCTTTTATAATTGTGTTAGTAATGATTTTTTAAAGTAATTTGCCTCTTATATTTTTTTTTTATCATGCCTGAAGTTTGTACCATTATTATTTTCTATTTTCTCATATTCTAATATTAAAATTTTAAATTTTTAGAATTCACAATAGAGAAAATGGGAAAGCATGTAAATAAATAATATATTAACATAAATTTTACAATAAGACATTTGTGATAGATATTATAATATATTATTATAATATAATATTATAATATTAACAAAAATTTTATAAACAAGATGTTTGTAGTAAATATTATAATATATTATTATAATATTATAATATTAAGTATACTATAATATTAAGAATAATATTATTATAATTATAATAATATTTATAATCAAGTGGATCTATACTACCTAACTACCTCATTCAAGTTGTTTGAACGGTTGTTAACATTGATTTATACTAATATCTAAAAAGTCAATCAAAATCTATAAAAGTTTTGAAAAAATGTGGAAAAAGATTTTTTAGATATTTTATTTATATTACCATTTAAAAAGTCACTTAGAGTCTATGAAAGTCAATTATTTTGAAAAATCAATGATTTTTTGAATATCAATTAATTTTTATGGACTTTAAAAATTATAATTTAACGCCTTTAGATTTTTATAAATTATTTAAAGTTTTTAATGAATATCCTCTCATTTTTATAGATTTTGTTAAAAATTTTAAAAGTTTTTATTGAATACATCTGAATTTTTAAGGAGTCTTTAAAATTATTATTGAATTCTCTATAACTTTTATCCTTTGTTTGGATTGAAGTAAAATAATGGAGGAAGAAAAATAAGAATTAATTGTAATTCTCTATTGTTTGGAATAGAAGGAAAATAGGAGAGGAAAGAAAATAAATTTTATTTTTTCCTCTTTATTTTCCCTCCAAAATGGAGAAAAATATGATGATTAAAGGAAATTATGATGAATTTACATTTTTACCCTTGATATTTCTATATTTAAGAGGAAAAATAAATTTATTTTCCCTCATCTATCCAATCATGAGAGAGAAAATAAATGAAGAAAAATAAAATTTATTTTCTCTTATTTATTCTTTATCCAAAAATGAAGAAAGAAAATAAATGAAGGAAAAAAAGATTTATTTTCCTTCTTTATTTTTTTCTCCCTAAACAATTTCTCAAGTATAGGATTAAAGTTAGAAAAATACATGTTTCGGTCCAATTCGGAGATTTGAAATTCTCCTAAACTAAACCGAAATTTTGAGAATTTTTAAAATAGAGAATCAGTACCGTTTCAAAATTTCAGTCTGGTTTGGTTTCTTATAAATTCGAGACAGTTCAATTTGGTTCTTTAGTTCTTTCGAGATGGTTCAGTTTGGTTTTATACCAATTCGAGTATTCGGTTATTTCAATTTATTAAAATTAAAATTTACATTTTTGTATCTTCATGAATCACAATAAAATAAATTTTATATTTTTCACTTTTAAACTTCAATAACTAAAACAAATAAGCGATAATTTAATAAATTATAACTAATAACTTATACATTAAATGTTAAATTGAATTTTTTTAATATTTACTAATAATTTATAATTAATAAATAATTTAATTATTAATAATATATATTAATTGAGTGAGTTAATTAGTAAAACTAATTTTATATATATATATATATATATAAAACGGCATTTTAGTTTGATTTTTTGGTACGAAACGGTTTAATCCAGTTCTCGGTTTATATAATATAAAATTTTTGCTACCATTCGGTTTAAAAAAAATTATTTTGATTCAAATATTTTACTATTCACATAGAGGGTTTTCAGTTTTGGTTCGGTTCAATTCGATGTCGGTCTAATTTGAAAATTTTCAAGTTTTGTACATACCCTAGTCAAAAAGTCCATAAAAATCTTTAATTCATTTAACAAAGTCATTATGGTTTCGTTAAGTGGTGTGTGATGTCACTATATTGTGTGTGTGTGTTAAATTTGTCAAAAAAAAAAAAACTTACTTCAAAGCGATATGAATAGTGTGGTGCTGCGTTGGTGGTGTCATACTTTGATCTTGAATTCTATATTGCTAATATATGTGTATAGTATATATATCACTCTACACTTAATAAAATCACTACGGTTTTGTTAAATGGTGTGTGGTGTTACTATGTTATGTTCATGTGTTAAGTGGTGCGTGGTGTTACTATGTTATGTTCATGTGTGTGTTAAATTTGTAAAAAAAAAAAAAATCAAATTTACTTCAAAGTGGTGTTGATTATATGGTGTTGCATTAGTAGTGTTTCATACTCTGATTATGAATCTCATATTACTAATATATATGTGTGTAGCATATATATCACTTCGCACTTAATAAAATTAATCATGATTTTGTTAAGTGGTGTACGGTGTCACTATTCTCTGTGTGTATAAAATTTGTCAAAAAATGCAAATTTACTTCAAAGTGATATGAATAGTGTGAAGTGTTTCCAACTTTGATTTTAGATTCCATATGGCTAACATATATGTATATGTGTGATATATATACCAAAAAAAAATACTGTGTACATATGGTGTCACTATATTGTATACATGTATATTGAATTTGTCAAAAAAAAAAAAACACCCATCTAAGTTAATATTTCATCACTTTTTTATTTAAATTAAGATTATTTTAAGTTTGGGATAAATCAAATCATATTATTAGATAAAATTCAACAAGAGATCATATCATTTTTTTGGACTTTGAATTCCGTGTCAAGTCATTGACAATTTTAATTTTTTAAAATAAAAAAATTAATTTATTTTTAAAATAAAATTTAAATCAAGTCAATTCTTGAAAGTTGAGTCAGATTAAAATGGAGTTAAATCTCTTTTGATTTTGAGTCAAATCAAAATTTTCATATTGATTAGGTATTATCATCTCTAATTTTAATTAGTTTCAAATGGCTAACAAAATTACTTGACTGACATTCTCCAGCTGTCATGATGGCTACCTAATTTGTACAATATTACTGTAGTTAACTTTTCATCAATAATACAAACGCTTCTCCATATTCTCTTTTTGTGCTTTTAATAGTTTTACTCCAAAAACTAAATTGAGTTTTTGGAGTCGCTTCAATCTTGTGGTCTTTGGTTCAAGGCACCTTCTGTCATAAAGAAACCACCATCACTTTGAACTGTTCCACCATCATAATCATAACAAGAAATTTCCCACAATAGTTAAGGTTATTGATCTTTGTCAAAGATCCCACAACTTCAAGTTTAGAGAACATTACATTAGAGAACGAAAAGTAGCTTCTTTCTCCATTCCCTCTCCTATTTCTTTTACTTAAAGACTTATTGGATGCTACTGAATTCTCACTAAGTTGAGCACTGGATATTTTTCGCCTTATATACTTCATTCAGCATTCCACCACGCTACTTTTTATTCTTTAAAAATGGAGCTGGGAGCTTACGTAGACTCCAATCATTACCACCGAATTGCACCACTGTCATTTTGCTTTTTGATTGATGTGAAAAAGTTAATACATGAAGGAATGTAAATAAAAATGCCATGATTTACTATGTTCACCTTTGTAGATTATATCCATAGGATTTAAGATAATTAATAATTTATTATAATAGAGAATACAGATATAATAACCAGTTCCTAAACAAATAAGAGTATATATATATATATATATATATAACTAGACGTATACTAGAGAACGAGTAAGATATATATTTGTTATAATTTATTGGTGAATTTTACAGTAATATTTTATGTAATGTCGTTAAATAATATGATATTATCTAATAGTGAATAATAAATTTCATTTAATCTAACGATATATAGTATTATATAATCTAATAGTGAATAATAGTTTTTATCTAATTTAATGATGAATTATTAATTACTATATTATAGTGTAATACTGTGAATGACATTGTAATGTTCACCTAACTTATAACTTAAAGAACATAAACTCTCTCCATAATAAGAAAATTCTCAAAACTATTGGACACAAGTCTACTAATATTTACAACTAAATTCTATTTATAAAGAAAATTTATACTTATTTATCCAGTGAAATTTAAATAGAAAGTGTCTACAAATTAGAAATTCAAAACCAAATTAAAATTTGAGATAAATTCTAATAGTTTTTTTTATATTAGATTGAATTTCATAAAAAATAAAATTATTTTTTTCCAATTGCTTTCTTGAATCTCTTTGAACATCATCTTCAAAGGTAATATCAATTTTTTTAATACTTCATTTTCACCTAAAATAAAACCATATTTCAATTTTTCATTATTATCCGTGTGCTTTGATATTGTTTATTAGCGTTAGTAGAAGTGAGAAAATATAAAATTCAGGACAATCAATAATTTATTATAGTAATGGATAATTTCTAAACTAGTATTCAATCTAAATAAAAATATAAAATCACACATCAAAATACTCTTTAATTAAATATATAGTAAAATAAAATAAAAGATAAAAAAATAGTAATTATAACTACAATTCAAAATATATAAATCTCTTTGAGATCGGAATCATATTGATGGCATAAATAAATCAAACAATTATGAAGATAAAGAAAAAGCGCCGCCATCATGTATTCATAAGAGAACTAATAGATTTTTAGTGAAGTTGGACTAATTCCATTCAGCTTTTTAGCGTGAATCCATGATAGATCAGCCCTAAGTCAAAGTTTCGCAATTTGTGACCAAACCGGAGCTAAGGAAACGACAGCGTGCTGCTGATCTTTACCTTGGCAATACCATACGCTTTTCCAATTAGAGATCAAAGTTTATTATAAGTTTGACAGTGGACACGAAAGGCCATGGCTGGTTTTGTTGACCAAGAAAAGACCAGATTTGTTTGTCTATTCACATTTTTTAAAGGAAAATGAGAAATAAGAACTTTGGAGGTTTTCATTTTTTTTTTTTACAGAGACAGTTTTCACTAATTAACAACTTTTTTTTTCAAAAAAAAAAAAACTAATGATTTTTTTTTGTATCTTCGGCACTATTAATCTGGTTTATTAAATTTCTCATAGAAAAAATTAAAACTCAAGCTACGTGATTATGAGCATTATTAACTTCAAAATTAATGAAATACATACATGAGAAATCTAGAGATAGAATAAAGTATTCTTGTTTTCAATGTTGTGAATATATATATATATATATTATAAAAAGTGCATCAATATTATGTTTGATTTATTCATTAATTTTTTAAAGAAGCATCTTATAACATATAATTTTATCCTTAATATATCAATATAAATAGTTTTATCATAATAAAGACATTCATTTTAAAAAATAATTATTAAAATAATTTAGAAATTATCTCAACTCTCCTAAAGAAGTTATTGGAGGTACCCATTTTCGATCTAATCTAAACTCGATCACAATATGAAATTCTCCAAATTCAAAATGATTGAGAAATTTTTAAATCAAACTCAACTCAATTCTAACTAATTTATGAATCAATTTGAATTTATTGAACCAATGGATTTATCCGAATGATTAATTTAAATTATTAAAATATTAAAAATATCTTTAAAATTAAATAATATTTTTATTTTAAAAATTTAAATTGCGAGCGACCTAACTCGAATTAAAACTCTGAAATTATCTTTTTTTTAATATTTTGATCCATTAACTCAATCTAGTCTAATCACAATCCAAAATAACCCGATCCTAATTCGGTTTAAAAAGATGCAACTTGAAATAAACACAATCTAAAATAATTTGATATAAAGCTGATCCAATCTGAATTTACCTATCCAATTTATTTGCCATCAGTAGAAGATGCATTTATTGACTTTTGCCTCAATATGTTATTTTCTCTATATTGAGAAAATTAAATGATTAAAAGAAAATGTAATATTTTATTTTAACTTTGGCATTTTTCTATCAAATATAAAAAATTTTATTTTTCAAAAACTTTAGCCAACTTCATTTAAAAATAAAAACTAAGAATAGGAGATTTAGGCTCCATTTGTTTTGCAAAAAATATTCTCCAGGAAAATATTTCTTGAATTTTTCTCTATTTGGAACATTTAAAAAAGTTGATCAATGAAAAATATTTTTTTCTTTAAAAGAAAATTAAATCATATTTCAGAAAAATGAATTATAAAATGAATCAAATAAATATATGTACTTCTTTTTTTTTTTTTTTTTTATCATTAATCACCGTTGACTAGTGACGCCCATTGTCAATTATTATCGACCAAGATGATAGGTAGGATCCACAAAATATTTTTATTTTTAATATTTTTTCTTATATTAGACTATAAATAGTATAAATATAAAATATGTAGGGCTAAATTTTATTATAATCTTAAAAATAAAAAAATTAATATTTTTTTTATAATATATTTCAAATATCAAAAAATATGTTACACAAAATATTTTTTTAAGACAAATTATTTTATATGAAAAAGACGGAGCCTTAGTTAGAAAAATAATTCTTTGCCCAAGTCTTTGAGATCCATATTGAAATTTTGACTTTTTTTTGTTTTTTTACTTTAGTTTCTATCACTAAATCTTTGAGATGCCATATTGAATTTTTTTTAACTTTGGCGATGAAATTGAACCTATTGCTAATTAACACAAAAAAAATTCCACCGTTAAGCCTTTGAAATGCCACATTGAATTTTTGAATTTTTTTTTTTTACTATAGCAATATAGTTAAATATATCAATATTGGCAATAGAAAATTCCATCAGCAAGTCTTTGAGATGCCATAAAGAATTTTTAAACTTTTTTTTTTCTTTAACTTTTAGTGATAGAATTGAATCCATTGTTGACATAAAGCCTTCAAGATGCCGTATTGAATGTTTTTTTTATTTTATTTTAGTGATGGAATTGAATCCATCATTAGGCCTTTGAGATGCCATACTGAAATTTTGAACTTTGTTTTTTTGTTTGGTTTTTTTTTTTTTACTTTAACAACAAAAATTTTTGTTAATAAGTTTCTCATATTTTGTTGGCTCTATTTTTTTTTTATTTTGGCTCGTAAATTAAAATTTTGAATTTTTTGGTGATCATTTACTGATAAAAATCAAATTTTAGTGACAAAATTTTTTATTGCTTAAATTTCTTGCTCAAAAAATAGAATTTTGAATTTTATAGTCATTTAGTGATAAAAATTAAATATTAAGGATGGAATTTTTTATTTCTAAATTTTTTGGCTCTAACATAAATTTTAAAAAATTTGGTGATCATTCAATGATAAATTTAATGATGAAATATATTCTGTCGTTAAAAGTTATAATTCCTTTTAAATTCTCCTTTCCTCTTTTTCTCTCACATTCTCTTTTTTTCTTCATTTTTTTTTTTTTTGGTTGTCCTCATCCTCCTTCTTTGTTTGTTCGGCACATAAAATTTTAAACAAAAAATTAACAATAAAAAATAAAATTTTAAACACAAATTAGCAAAATAAAATTCGTCTTGATTAGCAACAAAATTAAATTTTATGTCACTAAATTCTTAGGTATAATTATTTTAAGAATGAATAAATTTTGTCATTAATCCATCGCTAAATTCATTTAGTGATGGACATTTATGTTTTGGAGATAAAATTTTTTATTGCTAAAACAAATTTTTTTTACATTAAATTTTGAATACGTAATTGTTTTAGCTAAAATAAGTGAAAAAAATAAAATAAAATCAAAGAGAATGCCCAATAACTTCATTTGCATTTAAAATTTGTTTAGATAAACATTCTGACAAATATTTATCTTTTACATTTACTTTGAAGTTAGTGTTACCTCCATAGATAAATATAACATGTAATGTACGATAAATCTCAATTTTTAATATTTTTTTTTATGAGTGGCTTAGTAGGTCTATTGTGAGTTATATAATGGAGAATCATCTTATACCTTTTATCAAATTAGTAAACTCTCTCTGAAGAGAAAATTGAACATAAAATCCTTTGATTCCTTATAAGATAAAAAAAAAAAAAAAAGTTAGGCTAGACATAATTCATGTATCACTAAAGGTGATAAATGAGTCGGGTCAATTTTGAATTAAATTTAGTTAAGATTAAATTATTTCAAGTTGTTGACTGAATTCATTCATAATTTTACCTTAAATTATTTTAAGATAAATTAAATATTTTAATAAAATAAATAGAATTAATTTGGTTCAAATTAGAAGAATCTTTGTAGTTTGTATTAATTTCACTGTCAAATTAGGGTTCAATTAAGTTAGATTAGAAAAATTTTAGATTATTTTGAATTGAATAATTTTAAATTTCATTCCTAATCAAATCAAATTTTCAAATGAATTTAAATTAAAGTTTTTAGTCAAATAAAAAACTGCTGCTAAAGCATTTAAAATAATATTCAATCTGAAGTCAGAGACCGGTTATAAAATAGGGAGATCATTATTCCTCATGATTATATCATGGTAGGCTATTCTTTAGTATGATTTAACTTTTTTTCTATTATAGCTTTATCTCAAAGCAAGTTATTGACATTTACCGCAAACAATCATATTATATATATATATAATTAAAATTAGAAAATTAAAAAAGTTCAGACATTAAATTTACAATTTATCCTCTCTCTCTCTCTCTCTCTCTATATATATATATATATAAAAGAACAGCCAAAAGCCAAAGTAGGCGCTATGAGAAGACGAGAAATAAAATCATAGATTTGTTTCATAATTATGCAGATATACAACAAGTTTCTTTTCTTTTCTTGCTTTTTTCCTTTTTTTATCAGGCGCCCCTAAAACGACCAACTTTATCATGCAAATTAGAAATAATAATAATAATAATAAAGGCCGTCCAAAAAAAGGAGAGATTCCCTAGAGATAAGCATGTGGGATTACGGATTTTCAAGGACATTACATAATTTTTAAAATTTTTTTTTACTCTTTTATTATATCTTTAACAGTTCATATTAATGGGCTTCTGCTCGCCTCTCGTTTAAATCTAGAAATTTTGATTTTCCCAATTACAATAAATAATAATTGTAATATTACATAAAAAAAAAACTCTTCATAAAGAAAATTGTGTACTGTTACTATATTTTACAGGTTGAATTGTTATGAGGAGACAGGGAACCATTCTAGAAATGGGTTTTGATTTTGTTGGAAGGAAACTAATTAATGAATAAAAAAATGGTAAAGCTGCAAAGTTATAATTAACAATTCATTAATAGTATAATGTTTCGAAATGCTTTTATTTCTATATCCACCAATCCATGTAGTGGATCGATTCTGCTTCAAACCACGCCTACGCTTGCCTTGTTCAACAATACTTTTTCCCAATTATTTATTTATTTTTTTTAAAATTTGATTTCGAATTAAAATAAGAATTTAAAATATTATAATATTGAGAATGACTTCAGTATCATTAAATTAGAATATTATTTGGTTTAAAAAGATTTTGATAAAAAATTTTACAAAAATAAATCTACTTGGACAAAATTTATAAAATTTTCAAACTCCTCAATTTTAGAAAAATAATTTTATGAAATATGATAATTTTTTATGATATTATTTTATAAAAAATTAAATTTTATAATATTTGGTTCTTTTTTTTTTGGCTAGAAAGTACATCAACATCAAATTTGATTGACTCAGTAATTTTTAAAGAAATCAACCAAATTTTAAAATTAAACATACTGTTTATTCATTCCCTCAAAAAAAAAAAAAAAAAAAGATTGTTTATTCATAGACAATGATATTTGTACTAAACAATATGTCAAGTTACTTGGCTTTCTTCTGGATGCAGAATTGCTTCAATTACAATTATTTGAATTAGAAGTAAGATGATTGAAATAAAAACTTAGAAATCAAGGACTGCATATCTGTTAATAATTGAATTGAAAGCTTATTAATATTTGGATTTTTACTAGTAACAATTTTATGCAATGCATGAATATATAATCGTGCACAAGCCCATCTGTGCATGCACTTACATAGAAATGGGCCAAGTTAAGCTATTAGGCCTAACTCCCACAAACTTTATTATGAATATTAACAAGTCCATATGATTCCTGACATTTGTATCAAATACAGCGACTTTGCTATCTATCTTTTCGTAATCTTCACTTAATTAGACATCTAACTACGGTTTCGATTTTTTTTTTTTTTATCAACAATTACAACAGGGAAGGGGATTCGAGTTCAAGACCTAAAGGTTTCGAGGACAGGTACACTACTATTAGACTAAGTCTGAGAGTGTACTACGATTTCAATTTAAAATCTTACTATACTGGAGATGACTAGTTCTACTGGATCAAAATTTATAATCCTTACATTAACTTGTTACAATATTTAATCCATGTTAGTTTCGAATCTTAAAATTTCTCTTAATATTACCAATGATTATATATCCTTAGACTCACGACGTTATTTTATAGAATGTCAATCAAAACCCATGTGAAGTACTACATTTTCCTTCATATAAATATCTATTTGTTGGTTTAGTTTTGAGCAGAACAATCTTTTTGAAAATCCATGATCATAGTTTTTAAGAAGCATATTCCTTAATACATTTCCCTTCGTGTCTTGTGGAATACTAATTATAGTATTTAATTATTTCAGGAACATCAATGTCAATTTCATGGCATTTTATAAGAGATACGCAAAGTGCTGTTTTATTTATTTTTTCTGCAGACAAAAAAGAAGAGAATATTGGCAAAATTGTCTTGTTAATATCAGTGAATAAACACATTCGCATTTTTGGTAGTTGACGGTTGCATTGGACAGTTGTGCAATGATTGCATATACCATATTCCTATCTGTCTTCAACAAAAAATCAATAACTTCTCATCCTCATATTTCCAAAATCGCCACAGGCAATGCAAATCAAGACGTTCATATAGAAGTTCCATTCTCACAAACAACACTAGAAAAACAACAAAGAAACCAAAGGGGTGAAGTTGTGTAAATATTAGGGTGAATCATCCAAAACTCACCATCCAAAAATTGTAGCAAAAATGCCTTAATACGCGGTTATCTAATACTTTTATTTACTTCAATTCGCTTATTGATTCAAAAATTTTAAATTTTTTAGTGAAATTTTAATTGCATTCAATTTTTTTAATTAAATCAATTATACTCAAATCCTATTAAATATGAATTCAATATTATTAAACCAATCAAAATTTTATTAATAATTTATTTAATTTATTTAATTTAATTCTAATGAGATCTACAACTAATACTATATTAATTAAAATTATTCAATTATTATTTTAAAATAGAATTTATATATTTTATTAATTTGATTTTGAAATGGAATTTATAATCTAGTAACATTGAATTAACCACAACTTTATTAATAATATAACTTGTTCTTTTTTTTAATTTCATTACGAGATTGAACTTAAACCTCATGGGTATTGAGGACACTTAATACTATTTTGCCAGCGACTTATTTATTAACATGTTTTTTAGTCGAATCAAGACAATTCTGTTATTTTTAAGGAGGGAATGTAATATGATGGAGTGAGCAAGTGACATTCGAAATTGAGCTTTTAACCTCGAGTCCGCCGAATTTCACTTGTCTACGTTCTCCTGTTTGTCTTTACTCATCCCTCTGTCTTCCAGTCCGTTTATATGATGCTGGTGGTGGGTGCGCTGCAAATCCTAAGTATTTCGAGTTCCCCCCACTTCTTCTTCACCTCAGATTCCATTTCTCATAGCCTATTATTACATGCTTTCCACTCCAACCGTAAGTTTTACTGCTTGTTTATATCTGTCAACCAATTTGGTTAAAGACATCTATTTTGTTTCTGGGTATTTGATTTTATTGAGTTTAATTGCCGCATTGTTGTTTTTGGTTGGGTAATATAGCTTTTTTCTTTTGGTTGAATAATTTAATTGATGCATTAAAATTTTATGTTATCGGTATCTTGTGTCTGCTATAAAGTGATGGTGTTTTTGGAGTTGTGAATTTGGAGTGGCTAAATAATATTCTAAATGGTTGTGATTTGGTCGGCTGTAGAGATCTTGACTTTCAGATTAAACAAACCTTATTTGATTGCTGAAAGAAACAGGGATTACTCCAATTTAGTTTTTGTTAAATAAAAAACTCAAATTTTAAGTGTACAAATTGCTATTTAATTAAAGAAAGGAGGGGGACGAAAGACTTGGTTATCTTTTCTTATGTATTTGAAGGTCCTAATCACTTGATAGAGATCAAAATTTTGATTGTTAGTATGTTACTGCACGTAGTAGCTGCCTATGTTGGTGTTTTTTCTATGTTATCTGGTGACTTGGAAATAAAACATACCATTTACTAGCATTTATTTTCTAATTTTGTAGTCTATGTATTTTGATTAAAGGAGTAATATGGGGTCTGAGTCGTGGTTTGGTAATTTACGGCGTAATTCATGGAAGGGTACACCACATACTGACAAGGAAGTGATCGGAGTTTTGGCATTTGAAGTTACGAGTTTGATGTCCAAGGTTGCTCATTTATGGCATTTTTTGAGCGACCATGAGATACATACGGTGAAGAAAGAGATTTTGAACTCAGTTGGGATTAGGAAGGTTGTTGCTGATGACGATCAATATGTTATGGATCTTGCACTAAATGAGACAATGGAGAATTTCGGACTTATATCAAGATCTGTGGCCAGGCTTGGGAGGAGGTGTGTTGATCCTCTTTTCCGCTGTTTTGAAAATTTTGTTTATGATCCACTTAAAAACAATCTTGACTGGATGGGATGGGATTATAGACTGAAGAAGATGGAAAGGAAAGTAAAGAAAATGGAGAGATTTGTTGCAGTTACTATGCAATTGTCTCAGGAGCTTGAAGTTCTTGCTGAGCTTGAGCAAACTCTTAGGAGAATGAGGGCAAACCCTGATCTAAGTCGAGGGAGATTGCTTGAGTTTCGGCAGAAGGTAATGTGGCAACGCCAGGAAGTGAGAAATTTACGTGAGATGTCTCCATGGACTAGAACTTATGATTACACTGTCCGACTTCTGGCGAGATCACTTCTAACTATACTTCAGAGGATCAAGCATGTCTTTGGGATTAGCCAACTGCCACCTGCAGAGGAGAATACTGATGCTGAACATATGAATCCTACTTGTCTTTCTTGGAGCTGTTCCTCTTCTGCTCTCGTGCAATCATCCATACATCCTTCAGAGAATATTCTATGTAGATTCTCTTCAAGAGCTCTTGGAAGATCAGATTCAAATTCAGGAATAGTGGCCGAGAAGAATAAAGGAAAGAACAAGCAGCAACAACTTCAACATCAATCATTCATCCTACATAGAAAGCACCATCGCATGCGAACCAATCAATTTGCTCACACTGGACCATTCAAGGAATGCATGTTGGGCGGAAGCAAGTCTCCTATTCTGAAGAGCTGCAATCCACCTGTTTGTTGTTCTGAGGAGTTTAGTGGCGATCACACAAAAAATGTTAACAAAATGGAGAAATTGAATATGAGATATCCTAGTCACTGCAATGTAATTTATTCTAAATTAGCTCAATTCAGTTCAAAGCAGGGATTGCTAAATGCCCCTTCATCTACTCTTGGTCATGCTGCTTTAGCTCTCCATTATGCAAATGTGATTGTGTTGGTTGAGAAGCTAGCTTCATCACCTCACATGATTGACTGTGAAACTAGAGATGACCTGTACAACATGTTAACCTCAACTATAAGAGCTGCTTTAAGAACTAGGCTCAAGGCTTATGGCAAATTTTTACATCCATCCACATATGATGCTTCCTTTGCAGCAGAATGGAGTCTAGCACTCACAAGAATATTGGAATGGTTGTCTCCACTGGCTCATAACATGATAAGATGGCATTCTGAGCGAAACTTTGAGGAGCGAGAAGTTTCGAGGACAAATGTGCTTTTAGTGCAAAC
>CATIWR010117773.1:0-16149 GCA_949677035.1 Omphalea diandra | reverse complement strand
AAGAAAAAGAAAAATAAAGAAGGAGAATAAGGAGGAGAAGAAGAAGAAGGAGAAGAAAAAGAAGAATGAGAGGAGGAGAAGAAGGAGAAGAAGAAGAAGAATGAGGAAGAGGAGAAGAAGAAGAAAAAGAAAAAGAAGAGTGAACTGCTTAGGAAGGAACCCTAAACTTTTGTAGTTCTGGGAAAAGAGATAAGTAATTTTATCTTCTTTTCCCATGAAATTTCTCCCTCATGACATGTTAATCATATATGTTTAGTAAGAATTATGGAGTATTTGAGGTAGAACTTATGTATAAAAGTTGAAATTCAAGAGAAACAGGAGTTGATTGTATTAGTTTTGTTGTTAAAGTAGATTTTCCACTCACAATTTGATAAATCTAAAGGAGGAATTGGGAAAATTGTAAACCATGGAAGTTATAGTTTTATACACCTTTTTAACGCATGTATAATAGTTTTGCTTAATTTGGTATGTGTGAAGAGTGGTGGCCCTTCATTGGGGTTGGTTCACAACCAACTGAAATCTCCTCAGTCAGACTATTTTCATATATTTTGATGGTCTTATGCACTAATTTAGACAAAGTTCAAAATATGAAATTTGTAGGGTTATATCCCTTCTAAATTTTTGTGAAACAGTTTTACTCACTATATTGTGTGGTAAGAGATATACCTATTATGACTAGTCCTAAACCTAATGAAACTTGTTTCATCTCTTAGTTTTGTTTTTCAAGAATTTAATGGTCATAAAATGAGAATTTAGTGATGTTATAAACTTGAAAGTTGTATGGTTGTGTCTAATATATGCCTGTAAAATATTGTTACAAATATATCATGGTTGATGAGATATTTCTCCTTTATTGTGACTAATTCTCAATGTATTGAGAACATGCTCACCCTTAGATTGACCATTTATTTTGATGAACTTATAGACTGAATTTGATAATATGTAAAAACATGATAAATGTTCTTATCTGTGATATGTATCTTTTGGTGAATCAATTTTTCAATTGGATTTGTATAATTTTCGATATACCTATGATTGTAAGACCTACTCAGACTGAGATGACATTGAAATAGAGCAAAATTAAAAAATTCACCACATTTTCTATATATTTTATATTGATCTAAAATTTGAATATGTTCTATCATTATGTGTGTAGTTTATCTTAAAAAAAGAATTAAGTAATTTAGATAAGTATAGTAAAAGTTATTACAGTTATACTGTAGCAAGGTTAGGCTGCCATATGAGAAAAATATGCATAAACACTAGGTCCACTTGTATGGAACAAGACCATAGTTGCATACCAAACATTCATACTCATTTTGACATACTTATAACCATGTATTTATTGAATTTTAGGATCTCAAACTTTAAGAAAGCCCAAGAAAGAGGTCCAAACCTACCATAAAGGTTGGTCGCATCAAAAGGTGAGTAAAAACCATAATTGGATTCTAATGTGTATGTGTGATGATTTTATGATATGATTAGGTTCTATTACATGTATATGTGATTGAATTGTGACATTTTACATGTGAATACAAGTCAAGTGACAAGTATATGATATTAATGATTACTTTGTATACCATTGTGAATGAACACTTGCATATGAAATTAAAATGATGTTATGACTAGCAAAATCAAATGTCACTGTAATCGCATGAATTTTCAGGAGCAGTGTTTGGCGTGTACTGTCATGACAAAATCAATCTATTGCATTTGCACTTGCATAGTCAACTCTTATACTTATAATGTATCTGTATGATATTGGATTATTGGTTGTGCCATAAGAATTTGATTATTATTTTTATTCATTGAGTAGAAACTCACCAAATCGCAATTATATTTTTTAGATACTGAAGCATAGAATACTTTGGAGTATAAAGTTTTGCATAGAGACACATGGAGCTCAGGTCATCAACTAAATTCATACTCTCTCTCTCTCTTTCCTTGTGTAATGTACATATACCTAGATAGAAATCAGTTTGTGGTCACTAGCCTTGAACATTAGTTAACATATATGCAAATTAATACATATTAAATTGTGTATGTATGAGGAATCAACCTTTATGCATATGTATTTTTAGACATGAATGTCATGATTACTAAATGAAAATAATTGTTATACTTATGGTAATAAAAGCTACAAGCATCTATGAAAAAGCTAGAGTATTAAGACTCACTTATAAAGAGAATATAGCCTTCAACTAGCTCCATTTATGGTCTCGTTTAGTTTGAAATCATTCACTTTCATAAACTATGAATTTACCGAACTAGACTTTGCTTAAATACGAAGAAAAGAAAAGAAGAGTTATAGGTTTAGGGTAATAAAAGTTATAAGCATCTATGAAGTTGGACTATCAAGACTCACTTATAAAGAGAGCATAACCTCTAACCAGGATTTTAAATAACAACCGTCACATGATGTAACGACCGTTATGTAATAGGATTTCAAGGTCCCATTACCGTTATGGCCATCATATAATGGTCATAACTTTTTTGTTATGTATAATGGCCATAATGGTTGTCACATAATGGTAATGACCATTATGGTTGTTATTTTAATAATGTCATTATTACATAATGGTGACATTATTAATTTAGTTCTGCAATATAAGCCAAACGCTGCATGATCTATTTTTTTTTTCTTTTTAGTATTTCATGTGAGTTTCAACTTATAAGGCTATAGAATTGCTTCTTCTTCTTCTTTTTTTTTTCAAGTTTTTTAGATGGAGTGGATTATTCTTTTGTACAAATAATATTGCAGAACTTGTCTTTTGCCAATAATATAGATTTTGAAATCAATTTAATATAATTTTGTCTCTTACAACTAATTCTCACCAAGAAAAGGAAATAATTTATTTTTTTATTTCTTCATTTCTCACAAATACGAGATTTGCTCATACTTCTTCATTTCATCATTTTTTTTCTCCTCTTTTCTTCAAAATTCTTTCATAAATTAATCAAAAAAATGCAAACAAAGTTCAAACCTCACAATTTAATCCATCTCATATTTAAGGAGGTATGTTAATATTCATAATCTAAACTTTTGTACTATTTTACTAGTTTTTACATTGTAAAATCTTATTAATTTTAAAGTTCTAATTAGGTAATCATCTTAATTAAACGTTAGAAATATACAAATTCATCTTGAATAGATTAAGAAATACTATTAAAAACCAAATTTAGATTAAAAATATTGTTAAAAAACATATTTAGGTTACAAAAATAGTGTGAAATTTATATTTGGATTACAAATATATGTAGAAGATATAAATTATTTAGCTTGATATTGACTATAATATGGCATAGAATTAATGATTTGTTATTGACTATATAAATTATTTAGCTTGAGTAGACTTAAAATTAATTAGTATTATGATTTCATAATTCATAAATTAAATTGATATTTAATTCTTTATTATTAGCAAACTGTTTTTTAGTTTCTTTTATTACTTGTCTAGATTATTAAGTTGTAGAATGTATAAATTATTTAACTTGATTAGGCTTAAAACTAATTAATCTTAACATAGTTAGATATTTAACTTAATTAGTTTTTAAGGTATTTTAATCCATAAATTTAGCTTAGAATTAATTAGCTTTTGTAATTTACAAAATTTATAAAATAAATTGATATTTAATTTTTTGTTATTAGTAAATTAATTTTTATTTTATTTTATTACTTGTCTAGATTACCAAATATAAAAGATATAAATTATTTACCTCGATTATTGACTATAATATTGATAGATATAATTAAAAATAATTTAAAACTTAATACAATTAGGTATTTAACTTAGTTTTTAAATTTGTTCTAATTCATGAATTATTAGGCTTAGAATTGATTAGTTCTATAATTTACAAAATTTGATAAATTAATGATATTTATTTATTTTTATTAGTAAACTAATTTTTAATTTATTTTATTACTTGTTTAGTTACTAAATTGTAGAAGTTGTTGAAAATGTCTCATCCACGTGGAAGTAAAGAAAATCCTTCAAAGCCAAGCGAAGATATTGGGTTATAGATCAAGGTGAAAAATAAAAGGTGAAGTTATTTAGGACTTTTATGGTAGAAAAGTAACATAAGTAATAACTAGGTTGGAGCAACACTTGGTTGGTGTGGGTGGTCAAATATCTAGTTGTCCCAAAGCATCAGTTACTGTAACAAAAAAATATTTGGCTAAAATTCTAAGGGATTATGAGGTTGCTCAAATGGGAAAAAAAAGAGAGAGCAAAAGATCTTAAAGATCAAATATGTAGAATGCATGAAATTGAGGATTCAGATGCAGAAAAGTACTTAAAGTTATAAATTGCAGAAAGAAAAAGTATGAGACAGTTTGATGAAGACCAATATAGAGGGAGTAAAGGAGCGCATTATGATGTAGGGGGTAGTAGTCAAACTATCTTTAGGCAATAATGGTTAGAGAAAGGGATAAAGAAACTACTAAACATGTTTATGCACCAACACCGATTTCTAAATTGGCAGCAAGGAAGTAGAGTTAGAAAATATTGCAGCTCTAAAAAAACAATCAAAGATCAATACCAAATGGTTCAAAAAACAAAAGGGTAAATTGTTGAAAGCTTTCGGTAATTTTATGGTCCATAATTGATTGTCATTTCCAATTATTGACTGACTTTGGACTAGATCACTACTTAAAATAGCTACAAAAGTTGGCCCTAATGTACCCCTACCTACTTCTTACAAGCTAGCAAAGGTATATCTCCCAAATAAATATAAGTTAATAAAAAAGTACATAACAACATTTGACTGCATATGGAAACAAAAAGGTGTAACCATAATGAGTGGCCCAACAAGGACACACATCATCAATTTTTTGATTTATTTAAATCGTGGCGCAATCTTCCATAAATTAGTTAATGCCTTACTTATTTGGCGTAGAGATACAAATTACTACTTTAAACTTATGAAAGAAGTAGTAGAGAAAGTTAAGGTTGAAAAAGTAGTGCAAATTGTGACAGATAATGAGGTTGTAATGAAAGCTGAAAAAAAAAATTAATGGAACATTTTGAACTATTATACTGGATAGCTTGTAGTGCTAATTGCATTGATCTAATTTTGAAAGACTTGGAAAAATGAAAATTATTCAAGGAAGTTATGGAGCTAACCAGAACTATCACTTAATTCATCCATAAACATAATTAGGTGTATAATTATATGAACAAAATTCACAAATGGGAGAGTTTTTGCTACCTGGAATTACTTTATTTGCTACTTATTTTATTGCTTTTGGAAAGTATTATTTGACATAGGCTTGCCTTGTGAAATATATTTGAATCTGAAGCATGATTAGAAACAAAATTTGAAAAAACTACTAATGGGCTAGCTTATGAGGTATAATAACTTGTACTTGGTATGTGTAATGAGGGTAGATTATTTGGGGACAAAGCAAATCAAATAATAAAAGTTCAAGAGCCATTGTTACAAGTTCTAAGATTGGTATATGGTGATGAGAAACCAACATTGAGTTTCATATATGAGGCAATGGATTGAGCAAAATTGGTAATTAAGAAAGATTATAGAAGTTATATACAATATTGGAATATCATTGACGAAAGATGGAACTTTCAATTACATCATGATTTGCATGCTGCAGATGAATTTAATAAATATTTATTTGTAATTTATCATAAAATATAATGAGATAATTAAAGTAATAAACTCATAAATTAATTATATTATGATAATCTTATTAGTACTTTATTTTAGGATAATATTTAAATCCTCAATACCAATATGTGTTGTATGAAATTTCAATTGATAGTGAAATGTATAATGGAACAATGGTTGTCATTGCAAAGTTGGAGCCAAATGTGGAGAATCAAGTGTTTGCACTTAATGAAGTAAATACTTTAAATTTTAGTATCTAATTAAGTGGCTACTTTAATTGAAAATTGAACATGTACAAATGATTATATAAATTGATTGTGCAGTTGTTCTTTTTTCATGAAAAGAGTGAGAGTTTTGGTACCACAATGGCATAAAAAGCAATTAAAATGACCAATTCAGGTTAATAATTCTTCATATATAATCAATAAATATTTATTTCTATCAAAATATAATATAGTATATCATAATTATTTATATAACTAAATGGTGGATCACTTATGGAGAAAGTGCACCTCATTTTCAAGCAACAACAATTAAAATTTTGAGCCATACAACTTTAACTTCTAATTATGAGAGAAATTGGAGTATATTTTCTCTAATTCATGCAAAAACAAAGAATAGATTGTGATATCAAAAGTTACATGCTCTTGTTTTTATATGTTAACATAAGACTCAAAACAAGAAATATAATTAAAAAGAGTCAACAAGAGTTGGAGAAAAGTTTCAATCTAATTACTTTGGATTAGGAAGATGATCCATCGACTCCTTAGTTGGAAGAAAGAGAAAGACCTTTGCTTAATGGTGAAATCATTGGTTGATTAAATGATAAAGAAGACATTCACAAAAATGTGCAAAGAGAAGGCATAACAAGTGGTAGTAGAGTATGGGTGGGGATGGTGATGATGATGATAACCATCATAATGGTAATAGTGGCAATGATGATGATAGTGGTGGTGGTAGTGGTTATAGCCAAATAGGTAGAGAAGGGGCTAGTTCTACTTATCCTGGGAAAAATTTTTATTATGATTATGATAACATTGATCTTAATAGTTCAATTTATAGAACTGGTTCACCTCATTTATGCACCTACCATTAGTCTCAAGGTAGTGCAAATGATGGTGAATATGCATCTAATAGAGGTATTTCACACATAGAGATTGAAGAGTATTAATTCAAATTTTTTGATATTCCTAAAGGTGATTTTGGATTCTCTGCTGGTGAGATATCAAATGATGCTACTACTAGTTCTACAAATATTTATAGATATACTCTTGGTTATATACCACATGTTGCATATTCATATGGTTTGAACTATGTAACTCTATAAAGCTCATTATCAAGTCAACCTGTGTTTGAGCAACCTTCATATTCAAGTCAAGATGAACAGTTTGACCAATGAATTCTACTACCCACCACCACTATAATGTAGTCATCCTTCACAAGCATATGCAGATCAAAATTTTCAAAGTGAAAATATAAGCAATACTCTAAATCCTCCTAGATACTCTTTTTGGTATTAATCAAGTATAATCTTTTATCATGTCCTTTGTAGTTAATTATATACTTATTTAAGTTATTATTAGTTTTGGATAAAAATTATAGACATTATATCTTTATTTGTGCAGTTTTATACTTATTACTTACATATAAGTTTTTGTTTTACTGAATTTTGAAAATATTTCTTAATTTGCAATAGTATGTAATGTTTTGTGTAAAAATTATTTAGTTGTTTATTGTTACTATTACGTTATGACTGCAATGGTCCTATTACCGTTACATGCAACTGCGACCACAATAGCGATATAAATCTATGCCTCTAGCCATGTTTAGTTTGAAGTTATTCACTTTCACAAAAATAACTTTTTAAAAATAATACTTTCTAAGAAGTTGGATTCTATAATGTTTAGTTTGTACATTTTTTCTAAAAAATACACCAACATCATATTTGATTTACTCATTAACTTCAAGGGAAGAATGTTATAAAATATTATTTTATCCATTATTTATTAACATAGATAATTTTATTCTATTAAATAAATCTATTTGAAAAAATAATTTTAAAGATAATTTAGGAATTATCTTCATTTAACTAAGAAATTTCATTATTAACCTTATGTTCAGTAAATTAATTCTCTATATTGAGAAAGTTAATCATTAAAAAATGTTGCAAACAAATACTTTTTTTTTTACTTTTCAAAAAAAATCATTAATTAACTTGCTTCAAAATAAATAAGATCCATATATTGTCCAATAATCTAAAAAGAAAATCCCCCTGAAACTCTAATCAATGCTTAGAATAAATTGTAGAGTTTAATAGCTAATAACAACAATTAACTATATTTTCCTATCTGATCTTGAAAACTTTGCTTTTGATTTCTAACATTGCTAGTTAACACCTTTTTGTTCTCAATTTTTTTTATTTGTTTTATAAGTGCAATTAATGCAGAGTATTAGGTCAAATCAAAGGATTAGGTATACATTTTTAGAACTGTTTGAAAATTCAAATTTAAAAAAATTAAAAATTAAATTCTATTTTAATAATTCTCTTGCAAAGACTATATTTAAAACAATTAATTTCTTTTTTCTTTAAAAATAATTTGATAAGAAAAATTAAAAATTTTATTAATATTTTTTATCAATTTAAGATTTTTATTTCAAATAAAATGACTTGTTAATAGAAATTATTTTTTTTCTTGCATAATTTATTCTAAATTGAATTTAATATGATTTTATTACACTTAAATTATATTATCTTCATTTAATATTAATATCAATAATTATTTCTTAAAAATATCAATAATCAATAATTATAAATGAATATCTAAATCAACCTTAAAATAAAAAATTATCTACTAATGTATTTTCTCCCACCCGTAGATTTATATAGTACATAATATAAAATACAGGATATGTTATCACTGTTTTTATTCCAAGAATGATGTATATATTATATATTGATATACTTTTAAATTTTTGACCAACGAATGTACATTTAAATCTTTAATATGAAATTCTATTTTCTTATTAAGGTTTTATAACATTATTAATTAATTTATTGTTGGATTAAGTTGCTTAAACCTAAATCAAAACTCTCTTTTGATCTTGACAATGTAGATTGACATGCTCTAACATTATTTTTAAGTATTATTTTTTACAGTTTTTAAGATAAGTTTGCATTGGAAGTTGAATGTGAGTCTAAATCTCAAGGATTATGAAAAGACATCCTAATTTGCGATCAAGAATCTCTATTTCATGATTGCAATATAGCAAAATGAATGAATAACTTTGGTCCATACTGATTCGCAGAGTAAATTGCTATCGTGACCTAACCAAGAAAGTTATGAAGTTTAAACAGTTGAATTCGCGATGACCAACGCATTCAGAATCGCAACTGCTACTTTAGAGTTGCTTGGAGGGAACCAAGTCTACAACCAAAACTTTTCAAGTGTCCATGATAACCGTTAACATATTAAAATTCATGAGGGTGAAATAGTCTTCGAGACGACGACCTATTAAAGCAACTTCTCCTTATCAAAAAGTCGAATTCACAATGCCAATCTCATCCAAGGGGAAGACAGCTCACGACCACGACTTTTGTTTGGCTGGAAGAACATAGCGACTATTTTTCTTGGAAGACCGATGATAACATGCCATGTAAACTAGCCGTTAGATACAAATGGAGTTTTCTATTGCGATTTTAGTAAATGTCGTACAAAACAAAAATTCACGACCACGAATGACCAGTCATGATCATGAAATGTGTCTGACAAGCATTTAATGCAAGATCTACCTAGCATGCCTTAAAGATTTAGACATAGTTTTTTTGTAATGTCTCTTTGGTATTTATTGCCTATAAATACTCCACTAAACAAACATGAATGCAAGAGAATAATATTGAATATGGCCAAACTCTTGGAACTTTGTTTCTTAACCTTCAATTCTTTATATGTGAGTGGTATTGTTGGGTGTAAGCATTAAACACCATTGTAATTTGGTTTGATAAGAGTTAGCCTAGCTATAAAACTCTTGTAACAGGTTAAATATGGGCCTTTAGGAAACACTTGAGAGGTTTTTATATGAGCCTTAAAATACAAGTTGTAAGGTTGTGTGTGAGCCACAAAACACGAAGTGTTCAAGTTTGGTGTAAGCTTGAAAACATCATTTAAAGTTAATGGAATACCCAATTGTAAAGAATTGAGGAGTGGACGTAGGTTAGTTAACACTTGAACCACTATGAAATATTGTGTATCCATTTCTTCTCTTATTTCTTCTATATCCATCTTTCATTACCTTCCCTTTAATTTTCAAATTTCTCATCAATTTAACCCCCTTCTTGGTACCAAGGGCCAAAAAGTGGTATCAGAGTAAGGTCTCCTTAAAACCCTTAATTATGTGAGTAAAGACAAATGGCACAAGAAGGAATCTATACCTATCTCAAGCTATACTTCGATGGATCCAACTATACACATTGGAAGTATATAATGGAGATATATTTGGATAACAATATGGTGGATCTTTGGGATATAGTTGCAAAAGAATGGACACCTCCTACCAAGGTGGTTGATTGAAGTGAAGAGTTAATCCAAAAAAAAAAAATGGGTGGAAGCTCATAAAAGATCAAATGGAAGGAACAAAAGAGTAATGACAATCCTTCTTAGCTCTTTGTTAAAGGAGGAGGTTGAAATAGTACAACACTGCCTCACTACTCATGGAATATGGAAAGCTTTGGAGAACTATCATGAAGGCACAACCTTAGTGAAGTTCAGTAGATTAAAGATGTATGTAATAGAATAGAAGCTATTCATGATGAAAGATAATGAAAGTATCATTGATATAATGAATAGACTCCTATTCATCATCACAAACATGAAGAAATTCAGAAAAGTACTCACCAATCATGAGGTAAACACCAAAATACTCAAATCTATGCCTCTTAAAAAGTTTAGTGTAAGGATGTGTAGTATTCAAAAGTCAAACCTAAGAATAGGAAAGGTGCCAATAGATGTCCTCATAGGCAAGCTTCTTACTCATAAGCTAGCCTCAAAAAAGGATGAGGAAATGAAGAATATAAGAGGGTAAGGAGACAAGAATGACAAAATAGAAAAGAAGACCTTAGCCTTTAAATCCTCAACCAAAGACAAAGGGGCAGAAACTGTCTCAAGTGATTATGATAATGAAAAAGAAGAGGAAGAGTTGGCCATGCTTTCTAGAAGAACCAAGGAGTTGATAAGAAAAAGGAAGGATAAAAGGAACTTCAAGAAGGCATCTCCTAACCTCAAAGAAAATGAGAATGAAGTAACATACTATGAGTGTGGCAAACAAGGCAACATTAAATATGATTGCGCCAAGCTAAAAAAGAAGAAGAAAGGTGACAAAAAAAGAAGAAAAGCTTTAAAGCCATTTGGGATGGCAGCTCTAATGAGGAGAATGAAGATGGGGGTAGTAGCAAATATGTGTTTCATGGCACAAGAAGACTTTTCTAATGAGGTAAGTTCTTCACCCCATTCTAGTAAAAATTATGTTGCATATGATAATGTAGATGATGAGCTCTTAGAAGCTTTTACTTTGAGATGTGACAAGTATAAGTCATAAATGAAAAATTACAAAAAGAAATGCTCAAAACTGGAAAATGAGTTCAACTCATTAAATGAATTTGTAAGTGAGTTGAGGACTTCAAATGAAGAACTCAAAAAATATGTTGAGAGTCTTATTAAATCTTTTTCTTCTCTATATTCCTTGAGAAAGGAAAATGATACACTAAAAAGAGAGGTAATTGAGCTTAGAAATTTTATTTTTAAGTTTCACAAAGGGAAGGAAGATTTAGATACATTAATTGTATCTCAAAGACCTCTCTTAGTAAAACATGGTCTAGACTTTAATGGAGTCTCCTCATCTACACACCCTCTCACTACTTTTATTAGAGCTTTAGTACCCCAAACATTTAGCATTGAAGTAACTGGGATGAAGAGTGCTCCTAGCACTAAGTCGTCTATGCCCAAGGGGCAAGGGGAAGGCATCTCAAGGCTCAAAGCCTAAGCCTAAAAAGGCTAATCATATATTCATCTATACTAAGAAATATGCTCACCCTAACACACATATAAAATTCTCTTTTACTCTCAATCATTCTTTCACATGCTAACATTCTCACCATCATGGTATGAGAAAGCTCCCTACTTATACCAAAGTTTTGAATAAGAGAAAGACTTACAAGTCTAAGCTCCAATGTCACTATTGTATGAAGTTTGGTCACATAAATACTTTCTGCAATATTAGGAAGGCTTACTTTAAATTAAAGGACTCTTCAAGACCTAAACCCTAAAGACCCAAGTATGTTTAGGCACCTAAACAAAGGTGTCTATTTTTGGTATATAGGAATATATGGTAGCCACTAATGAAGACAATGATTGGCATGTGGATAGTGGATGCTCGAAGCATATGATAGGCAACAAAAAGCTATTCATAGTCATAAAAGAGAAGGATGGTGGCAATGTCACTTTTGGGAACAATGCCAAAGGTAAAGTAATTAGCATTGGAACAATTGGTAAGAATGGTTGTTCACTTATTGACAATGTTCTTTTAGTTCATGGTTCACAACATAATTTGTAAAATGTAAGTCAATTGTGTGATAAAAGTAATAAAGTCACCTTTGACCCTAGAAAATGCCAGGTTACCACATTAGTCGATAAGAAGGTAATCTTTAAGAGTGAAAAGTGGGGCAATACCTACCTAATTGACTTAAACAATTTGGCTAGCCAATCCTTTAAATGTCTTATGTCTCGTAGCAATGAAGCTTAGTTTTGGCATAAAAGACTTGATCATACTAGCATGGAACTCTTACAAACCTATCTAAAGGAGAGCTAGTGAAAGGTCTTCCTAAGCTAAAATTCTCAAAGGGCAAGACATGTGGACCTTGCTAAATGGGGAAGCAACATCAAACTTTCTTCAAAGTAAAGAATGTTGTAAATACATCTAGACCTCTTCAACTTATCCACATGAACTTAATTGGACCTACTAGGAATGCTAGACTAGGTGGAAAGCATTATACATTTGTCATAGTTGATGATTACTCTAGGTTTACTTAGACGTCCTTTTTAGATCATAAGAATGACACTTTTGATACTTATAAAAGTTTTGCAAAAAGGGTTCAAAATGAAAAAGGTTGCTTCATCTCTTTTACAAGGAATAACCATAAAAAAGAATTTCAAAATGAATCTTTTGAAACTTATGTCTTAGAGAATGAGATTTCTCATAATTTGTCTACTCCTAGAACTCCACAACATAATGGTGTTGTAGAGACGAAAAATAATAGAGATAGCTAGAACTATGTTCAATGAGTATTCCTTGCCTAATTACTTTTGGGTCGAAACCATCAATACTTCTTATTATATTGCTAATTATGTTTTTAAAAGACATATTCTAAATAAAACTTGTTATGAGCTTTGGAATGGTAGAAAATCTAAGATTTTATACCTTAGAGTTTTTAGATGCAAATGCTAAATTTTAAACACTAAGGACAACCTTGGAAAATTTGCTTCTAAGACAACTGAAGGTATATTTCTAGGCTACTCCACCTCTAGTAAAGCCTATAGGGTTTTCAATAAAAGTATTATAGTTGTTGAAGAGTCTATAAATATTATATTTGATGAATCTAGTAAACTTGATATTGGAAAAATTCTCTTATTGATAGTCTTGCAGGTGACTTTGAGAAATTAGAGCTAGATTCAACTCTGAAAAAAATGATGATTGATTTTAAAGATAACACGTCATCAAAAGAAGAAAAGGACTCCTAACTACAATAAGTAGAAATTTCAACTCAAGATTTTCCCAAGGATTAGAGATTCTCTAAACATCACCCAAAGGATCTAATCATTGGTAAGACATCAAAAGGAGTAAGTACTAGATCTCAACTTTATGCTTTAGATAATAATCTTGAATTTGTTTCTCAATTTGAGCTAAAATCAGTTGATGAAGCTCTTGATGATAAAAGTTAGGTGATTTCTATACAAGAGGAACTCAACCAATTTGAGAGAAATAAAGTATGGGAACTAGTTCCTAGGCCTAAGGAACACCCTATTGTCGAATGCAAGTAGGTATTTAGGAACAAGTTAGATGAGAAATGTTTCATTATTAAGAACAAAGCTAGATTGGTTGCAAAGGGATATAACCAAGAGGAAGACATTGATTATGATGAAACCTATACCCATGTAGCAAGATTAGAGGCCATTAGGATTCTCTTGACGTATGTATGTCACATGAATTTTAAACTTTTTCAAATGGATGTTAAAAAGCTTTTTTGAATGGACTAATTGAGAAGGAAGTTTATGTTGAATAACCTTATGGTTTAGAATCTCATATATTTTCAAATTTTGAAATTAACTAAAACTTTATACTATTTAAAACAAGCTCTAAGAGCTTAGTATGAAAGACTTAGTTCATTTCTTTTTCAAAATAATTTTGAAAAAGAGAAAGTTGATACAATTTTATTTGTCAAAAAGAACAATAAAAAAACACTTATTAGATAAATTTATGTTGATGACATTATATTTAGTGCTAATAATGAATCTTTTTGTGAAGATTTTACTAAGCGTATGACTAGAGAATTTAAGATGAGCATAATGGGAGAGCTCAAGTTCTTCCTTGGTTTACAAATCAAGCAATCCAAATAGGTCATTTTCATCAACCAAGCCAAATACATAAAGGATCTACTCAAGAGGTTTGGAATGGATGGATACAAGGTAGCTAAGAAGCTAGACAAAGATGAATAGAGTAAGCTAATTGATGAAAGAGGTATAGAGGTATGATTGATTCTCTCCTCTATCTCACTGCTTTTAGACCCAATATTATGTTTAGTGTATGCATGTGTGCTAGATTTCAATCATGCCCTAAGGAATCTCATTTAAATGTTGTTAAAAGAATTCTCAAATATTTACATGGCACATTGCATTTAGGGTTATAGTATCATAGGAATTCATCATTTAGTCTTCTTAAGTATTCAGATGCGGATTATACAGTTAGTTTATTAAATAGAAAGAGCACTTCTAGAACTTGCCAATTTATAGGAGAACGCTTAGTTTCTTAGTTTAGTAAAAAGCAAGTTTTAGTTGTCTTATCCACTACCGAAGCAGAATATATGGCAGAGGGTTATTGTTGCACCTAAGTTCTTTAGATGAAACAACAACTTAAGGATTATGGCAAGGTTGTTGACCATATTCCCATCAAATATGACAATACAAGTGCAATAAATCTTTCAAAGAATCTCATCCAACACTCTAAGAGCAAGCACATTGATATTAGACATCATTTTCTAAGAGATTATGTCTAAAATGACAATGTGGTGTTGGAATTTATTGACACTAATCATGAACTTGCAAACATTTTCACTAAACCCCTAAATGAAGATAGGATGAACTTCATTAAGAAGGAGCTAGGGATGCTAAATGAAAGCTCCCTAGGGTGAATAATTGATCTCTACTCATATTCTTTATTGTGTTTGTCACTTTGATTGATTAAATGATTTGTTTGATAATTATGTAGGTTGAATTACTTTGGATGTATTAATTCTTTAAGTTATTAAGCTTTACTATGCCTATTTGCTAGAATTAATCATCGTTGGTTCACATCTAAGAAGGCTATTATTGTTTTTGTTTTTGCCTTGTAATTTGTTGTCGTGATTGTCAATTTGCAGTCGCTATTTACAAGCACTCATCCATTTTTTGTCAAAAATCTAATTCGTTGTCGCTATTCTAAATCACCACCGTGAATTCTTTCAAAATTCAAATCTTTGACTGTTGACTCCTTCGTTTTCAAAAAGTTATAATTAGTGGTTGTGACCTGCTATTAGCAGTCGCAAATTCTAGTAACTATCATGATTTGACTATCAACTAGTCCTAACCCCTCATTTAATGCAATTTTCAACATGTTGTTACCATTTTTCATTAGTTTTCTATCTATTTAAATCATTCTAACACCCTTTTGTTCTACTTTTAACTTCTTTCTTCTCTCAAGTCTTTCAAACTCTCCCAACTTCCCTCAATGGCAGCTAAGAAACTAACTAGCGCAGAGAAAGGAAAGGGCATTGCCTAACCTCCAAGCCCTCCTACCTTTCACCTAATGAAGGGAATTACTAAAGAAGAAAAGGATAGGTATAAAGCCAACTCCAATAAGATAATCCAAACAAATAAAATTCTTTCTACCTTTCTCCTTAAGTCACTTGGAATCAAAAGTGAAATTCATGTTTTTCTATCAAACTTAAGATGAAATGAGTTTATCTTCAGAGATGAACCCCGATATGAGGAAATTGTCAAGGAGTTCATGTGCACTGTTACTTTGTGCAGGAGAACCGAATTGAAAACAGGTTCATACAAGTTAGTTTTCAAGGCTTTTTGGGGGGGGGGGGGGGGGGGGGGGGGGGGGGGGGGGGGGGGGGGGGGGGGGGGGGGGGGGGGGGGGGGGGGGGGGGGGGGGGGGGGGGGGCCGGCGGGGGGGGCGGGGCCGCAAGCCGCGCCAGGCGGCGCCACGAGCCGG
>CATIWR010117771.1:0-35904 GCA_949677035.1 Omphalea diandra | reverse complement strand
CCTTTCCTCTGCTTGGGCTAATCCAAGTGTAACTCCTTATTGCATGAATGCTCCAATTACATCTTTAAACTTCTTTAGCCTTCCATTTATGATTGGGCCTTGGAGTTGAAGTGGATCCTTTGCTCTAGCCTTGGCTGTTTGTATCAATCTAGAATCCCTTTTGTTAAAGTTTTGTTGGGAAGGTACATTCCTAGTGGATCAAACCTTTCGACCGATATTAGTAACAATCCATCATTTGTGTGGCAGAGTGTTATGTGGGGTGAAGCGCTTATTTATAGAGGACTACATGTTAGAGTTAACAATAAAGTCTATTTGGATCCTTGAGTGCCAATGCCTTATAGTTTTAGAGTCTTATCACCTAAATCACTTTTCAAGGATTCTCTTATTTTAGATTTGCCCCTTCCTTCTGAGGCATGGAATAAGGATGTTTTTGAGGCTTACTTTCTCCTTTTTGAAACGAGTACCATTATATTTATTCCATACCTAGGTTTGCTTATTCTAATAGTTATTATTAGCATTTTGATAAAAGGGGCCATTACATTGTTAAAAATGCTTATCATGTTGTTGTGTTGGAGATGATTTCAGACACTTAGAGTTAGTCCAATGTGCTATTGAGATGGTGGAAGTTTTTTTGAATCTCTACCTCTAAAAATCTAGATTTTTGCTTGGCAAGCTTGTGTAGACCTAATAATGACTTAGATCAATCTCCTTAATTGCCATATTTAGTGTGACTCTAGGTGTAAGCATTATGGCTATGGTTTTGAGTGCTCTATGCATGCTTTATTTCATTGCCCTTTTTCGCATAAGCTATGGGCTTGTACTCCTTATAAGAACATTGTTCGCTCCCTTCACATACCTGTTTTTTTTTTGGATAGTATGATGTATGCCACAGATTGTTTGTTTAGTACGAAGTTTGAGATATTCATTACTTATTGTTGGGTGACTTGTTATAGATGCAATTGTCATCTCTATGGTAAGCCATCATTGTCTGATTCTTCAATCTTAATTGGTGTTGTGTAATGTTTCATAATTTCTATACAACTAGATCCTCATTGATATCAAATAATCATACTACATTGGAAATGCGAGGTAGATGGTTTCATCCTGGATAAGGAGTTTTCAAGCTTAACACTGATGTTGCTTTTTACGAGATTAGATATTGTATTGGTATTGGAACAGTAATTCAGGATGATTTTGGGCAATGTGTGGTACCTTTGTTTACGTTTGATTGGCATTGCCTTTCAGCTGTGGTGGAGGAGTTGATAGTTGTCAAGGAAGAACTCCAATTAACATTAGATTGTGGATTCATGGGTTTTCAGATTGAATCAGATGCAAGCAATGTTATTTCCTTGATCCAAAGAGGCTCTTTTATGATTGAGATGAGAAATTTAGCTATGGATGTGTATGCCCTTGCTACTATTATCCAGGTCCATTGTTTTCAAGCTATTTCTAAAAAAGGTAATATAGTTGGCTCATGCCTTAGCGCATGAGGGTAGAAATAATATGAGTTGTAGTGTCTGGCTCGAGGATGAAGGCCCTGCATGGCTTTCAGAACCTTGTTTTGGTTGAGCATTGTAGTTTTGACTAGGAGATTGTTTGAATTGGATTGTACTCCTTTTCTTACCAAGGTTTTGTCCTATTGGATTTTCTTTGGTATGATTTTTTAATGTGACATCTTTGGTTTGTATTTCTCTTCTTAGTAAGGATATTCTTCTTTTTTTTTCTCAAAAAAAAAAAAAAAAACTCATTGTGACTCTTATAAAAACAATTAATCATACGACACTGCTAAAAAAGAAATGACAAAACAATTATTTATCATTGTATTGATAGTGAATAATAATAATTAAAATTTCTCTTTGAAAAAAAAAAGAATAATAGTAATTAATAATAAAAACTTGAAAGGGACGACTAAGAGTGACAACACAACCCGGATAACAAGGAAAACAACGGGAAATACGATTAACCAAAGACAAAAAACAACCATTCACTAGCAAATAAAGAGAAGATTATTTCCAAAGCAGCCTTTGCAGGCGTTTAAGGACCAAGGAATTGGTCTTTCCCATATGTTGAATTATCAATCATCAATATTTTAACCCTCAATTGATGGTATACAGGTATGCATTCCCGAGCTTAATAGAGTGAGCTTATAACTGTAAGTAGAACATCAAGATGATTATGAAAGGTGAAAAGATGTACAAGTGCATGAGAAATTGAAATGATAGCCATAATAATATTATTTCACTTTTTTTTTCTTTCATTTAATTTTAAAGAGGTAAAATTAGTACTATTTTTTGGGTCAAAATTTAGTACTCATAGGTTTGCTTGATTTAATACTCTAAATTCTTAATGTATACGAAGTAAAATTACACTATTAGGTTAACAGCTCATATGAGCTTACAAATAAATCAAATTGGATGAGATTGGATTGGATTCATTTCAAACTGAATTAATTTTTAAGTACTAGATGAGTCAAGTCAAGTCTTCAATCAAGTATAAAATGAAATTTAAGTCGAATCAGGTCACGTCATTCATAATTTTAAATTTTTTAAATAAAAATATTATTTTAATTTTTTAAAATAAAAATTTTGATATTAAATTAGATCAAATTCAGATTAATTTAGAGAAAAAAAAAGGTTAGATCAATTTGGATTAATCTACAAGTCGGATAGGATTTGACTTAGAGATTTTGAAATCATTTTGAATTTGAATTGTTTAAAATTTTCTTGCAAATCAAATCAGATTTAAAACATATTTTAGATTGAATTATCAAATCTTCAAAAAAAAAAAAAAATATAATATCTAGTGTCATAGAAAACCGTTGTCTCGTAGAGCAAACAAATTAAAGATTTCGGAAATAATGGAAATATTATTCTGGAATTTATGCATGTTGCGAATAATGAACACATGCAAAGGCAAAGGCAAAGGCAAGGCTGCTGTTGTATAATTAGTAATGTTAAGAATTTCTAATGGATATAAGCAATTTACTTTCCCATCAAACATCACTACATAAGATGTATGTATGCGTTACTTCCCACAAGTCCAAAGTGTAGTCCATAAAAACAAGTGGTGGAATAAGTTGATTATAGAATTTTCCAAAAGTTCTTCAAGGCATTTATAACGTTTTAATTTCATTTATGATCACGAAAATTAACAGTATAAAATATGATAATAAGTATGGTTACAGAACCACAATTTATATCAATAATAATAATAAAAAGTTCAACTTTGATAATTTTATTCCAATAATATCATCGCATGCATTACCTATAATTCACCATGAAAACTGTCCAAGCTCAAGAGTTAGCTTTGGTTCTTTGCTTCGTTGGCCAGGATATAAATTTTGAGGCTAGAACACAATATATGCATTTTTTCGCTCTTTAAATCTTTAATCCACGTACTATATAATAATAATAATAATAATAATAATAATAATAATAATAATAATAATAATAATATTGAGATAAATTAGAATTGCGTTAAGTTTGATTGAAGTTTTTAACGTAGATTACAATTCAAGAAGTTTGTGCACTTAAGCATAAAAGATAAAGCGAGAACACTTCATTTGAGGACTACTATGTCCACACTGAAAAGCCATTCTATTTGACATTATTTCGAAGTTTATATCATTTATTTATCTAACACATGTGAGTATAGTTTAATCAATATTGTGTATTTTTTCTTTGCATAAAGACTCAATTCTATTGTGGAAAAATCCAATTTAAATCTCCTTTATTCAAAGTAAAAAAAGTATTTATTTGGTTGTAAATTAATTCCAAACATGAGTCGAGCTTTTAATTTCATAATTTTAAAATAATTTCAGTGTCGCCAATTAAATCACAACACTTATTTTTTCTATATCATGTGATTTAATAATCTAGTTGTGAAACATTAACACAAAAACAGTATTCAAGGCCAATCCAGGCAAAATATATATCATTTTCTCAAAGAGGAAAATCACAAGTACATAGAAGAAAGAAAGAAAAAAGGAGCTAAAGCAAGAAAGAAAGAAAAAAGAAGCTCCCAGACTCTGAGTTTTGTGAATAGAAAAAATTAACATTGGTAGAGTTTTCCCCATTTGGGTTTAAATTTGCCTCAAACCTGGATTAGTTGGAGTCTAATATAGCTTTTAGATACCAGGTGATCTAGATTGAAACAAAAAAAAGAAAAGAAAAAAAGAACTGCTCCTTTTTCACCTAAGGACAAGAAAATCAAATACTTTCCCCAAAGGTTCATATGATAGTTCTCATATTATTGAAGCTAATGCATGCATGCATTCAATGCAAATGTATTAAATTTCCTGGCAAGAATTCACTGTAAATAAATGTGTAGTAATGACTAATCTCAAACTACAAATAGTTGTAGACAATCTTTGTTTTAGCAGAATCCCATACATATGAACCCTATCTAATCTCAAGCTACAAATTAAACCAAACTAATTTCCGTGCTATAAAGCTTTAATTTGATATGGTCAACAAAAAGAAATCTGCCTTTAATGATTAATTAGGGTTAACAGCTGGTCTTGACAAATTATGGGAATCATTCGGCATAAACCTACAAAAATCATCTACCTTTCGATGAAAAACAAAATGTTGTCTCATATAAATTTAAAGTTCCTTAATTCAAACATATCAGACAAGCAATAAAACCATAAAATCAATTATATTCCACAAAGATATTAGTTAAAAAGTCATATTTTTTCTTACAAGGATGAATTTACGGCACAAACAATACGTTTCAAAAAAAAATAGAAATTAAGAAATAAGGATTTATATTTCAAACGAAAATTGTATCATAATCATTAACAATACGGAAATTATCAATTCAAACGCACCATTTCAAATATTCATCTATATCTAAATGGAGTCATATATAGCAATGAAACATTCAAAAGAACCTTTTAGCACCCGTCACCGGAGATGAGTCCTGAGGGTCAGGTCCCAGTCTAAGTTCAAGGTCTGGCTCTGAACTTGACAAATCTTTTTCGAGGCTGCCATGAACTTGATGACTATTCGGTTGTTGTTGCTGTTGCTGAATAACAACAAGATGATCTTCATTCAATTGTTTATCCACAAACAAAGGCAGTTGGTGGATTTCTTCAACATGGGTTTTGCTCCTTTTACAGGCATCATCATCAATGTTTTTATTTTGATCAAGAATCCAAGGGGGCCACTTATTGGGTTCCAGTAATGGAGATTGTTGAGGTTGATCATCATTAGATGAAGAGGAGTGTTTGAGCTTAGCTTTTTGTTTACGGTGAATATTCATGTGCCCTCCTAGGGCTTGTGCATTAGAAAAGCCTCTCTTGCAAAAAGTACACTCATAGGATCTAACTTGCTGGCTTCTTGCCGTTGATCGTTCTTGCTTTTGATCTTGGTTTACTTGCTGCTCTGTGTTTTCTTGACTAGATTGATGATGACTCTCCATTAAACAACCAAGCAGTCCCAATGAGATACAGAGAGAAGTCAACTGGATTCTAGTAATCCATGTGTTGTTTGTTGATGGGAATTATAAGGCCATCAAAAATGATTTTAATAGTTACTCAAAAAGGACAAATTAACATCTATTTGATTTAATTCTAATTTAAAATTCATTTTTTTTAAATAATTTTTTTTTATAAAATTTAGTTATAGATAAATTTTTACATTTGATATATTAAAAATTAAAATAAAATTTATTTTAAAAAATAAATTTCATATTTCATTTAAATATAAAATTTAATAAAATATTTCATTTTTATGAAAATGTTCTTGAATTATTTTTTAAAATTTTTGTAAATATAAAATAGTAAAAAACAAAAAAAGGAGAGAAAGAGAGATTAAAAAAGAGTAAGAAATAAATAAGAAAAGAGAAAAAAAAAAAAAAGGAAGAACATGATTTAATTAGGAGTGTTTTTATTATAATGAATAAAAATTTTTTATTAACTTTAGAATTTATGTAAAAATTCAATTAAATCTTACAAAATTTGATTTACTTATAATGAATTCCAATGAAAAGACTCGAACTTCTTTTTATATCTTAACTAAATGACTCGATATATTATTTTCAATTTGACTTAATTTTACTAGAAAAGAGTTCTTCTCGTCTACTTACGCAACTTATGATGATATATGTATAAAATGGCATACTAGACTTGGATATAGAACGCACTCAACCAACCCGTTTGCCACTTTTTTCTTTTGTACATATTTCTATATCTCTCTACGTTATTTTTAGCAGATAAGTATTTAAATAAATTATTCAATTCATATCATTGTTTGTGCAACCCACACAATTTGCACTTATGCATCATATAATAGGACGTAGAAAGTGAACAAATTATTATTATTATTATTACTACTTCTCTCTATTCCATTTTATTTGACCTTTATTTAATTAATAGAATAAAATCACTAAATTATCCTTATTTATATTCTATTAAAATTTATTCTCTCACTTCATTATTTTCTCTAAGAGTGAGATATAGTGGTTTAAAAAAATCTTTAATGAAGGCAAAAAAAAAAAAAAAAAGGTAAAAAATGGAAGAAAATATATAAATATACATGAATTATCTAAAATGTCAAATAAACAGAAACAAAACAAAAACTCTAAAATGTCAAGTAAAATAGAATGGAGAGAGGATTTTACAAAGAATTCCTTTAAAATTTATATAGCTCCTTTATACCCAACATTAGGTAATTATTTTTTCAACTGAATTTTTACAAATGATTATAATAATGGTATGGGTTTTAGAGGGGTAATAAGAAATCATCCTTAATTAATGTACTCTCCACAAAATATAAAAAAAACCCCTAAAAAGGCATTTCTCATTTGTATATATTGCTTATTTTGTTTCCAAATATAACAGTAGTCTATTATCAGGGAAAATGCCTCCATTACAAATCTCTTCTCATTTTTTTTAATAAGTGTTGTGAAGAGATATTTTACATTGGTCAGATTTAAATTTTAACATTTATTTGTAAATAATCTTATTTTACTATTAAACTAAAACGTCAATTATTAGTAACTAAATCCAACATTGAAAATACAAACAAGTACAATTTAACAAGTTGATATATCATTACTAATTTAATTAAATGTCTGGACTTACTAAGATGGTGGAATTTTTATTATGTTATGCTGATTAATCTGGAAATGAGATTGTAACATCACCACAATAAGGTTTCTATGTATGCCAATTTATGATATACTATTATCCAATCATTTTACCCATATTTTATAATTTTGTGCTATTAAATTTATGAGTTTATATATCAATGAGCTAAAAAATGCAGCATGCCATCCTTCTTATATGTGGTAGTAAGTACTAAGAAAACAAGCTAACCTTTCCTTTAAAGGGGAAAAAAACGCAACTGGTGTGCAAGAATAAGTTGGATTAGGAAGCCACAAAATAAGCTATATGTATGAAATTCCATAAAATATATTTAACTTTCCTTTTTAATGTTTAAAATTCGCAAATACATGTATATTTACACTTATGAATGTATTTATGTATTTTTTTTTAATTTGGTAAAAACAATATTAAATTGACAACTGAGTGGTTGAATCTTAATTTTCAAGGGTTATTTGGTATGACTAATGGGTGCAACTAATAGTTGATTGACATCAATCATCTAATAAAAAAAACGTTTAGTAAAAATTAAAATTGCATTTGATGGCTGATTAATATGTCAATCAAATGTTGGCTGATTAATATGTCAATCAACTGTTGTTAAAATCTTTTTCTATTTAGAGTTGTTTTTTAATCTCAGCTACTAACAATTAATATTATGTGAAAATGTCATTCTAAATATTTTTAAAGAAAGTTTTTGTATTTGTTGATCCTTAATATAAATCATGTTCAAAAAACATGCATCTCTTATATAAAAAAAAACTTATAAATTTTCTCACCTATGTAATAAGTATTCTTCTTCATTTTTAAAAATTATTTTCTTAATTAATTTAATTTAATTTAATTAATTTAATCAAAATATAAAATATAAATCAATCATATATCTTTATTAGTTATTTTATAAATTAATAATAATAATTAAATATAATTTACGAAACAATATTAGCTAACAGCTATGGGCAACAATTATTAATTATTCACTATCTCGGACAACTGTCCTAAAACAGGCTATAATTTTCACAGTTCAATTTTGGGTTTAGTTAACTTTGCTATTAAGTAAGCATCTAAGTCCGGGATTCATGCAGAACTGGAAATTTTGTCAATCACTTGGACTGGGCTGGGCTCCAAGTTTGGGCCTGTGAATGTGAACTAAAACTAATTCTGTGATGCATCCATTTTTCACATAGTGACAGACCCGTACTTTAAAGCGAGTTTGCTTTCGACGACGACGATAATAATAATAATAGTAATTATTATTATTATTATTATTATTGAGGTGGTGGATTTTGAGCCCATCTAAAAACTGAGTCTGAATTCTTTCTATTAAAAAAAAAAAAAATCTAATCTGATTGATTTGAAAAAATTAACATGATTCAACCATTGACCCATCAAAATATGTTTTTTCTCTATCTAAATTTACCTTTAAATTGATAAAATATTAATATTTTACAAGTATTAAAATAAAAAATTTTAAATTGAATTAATAAATATTGACTTAAGCAATAAAATAATGTGTGTTTTTTTAATTATCTCGCAAATGTAATTTTGCATATAAATTTATTGAAATCTATTATGGATAAATTTATTTGAACCGATCTGAAAGCAAATGTATATTAGGTGAAGCATAACAATTCCTTACCATATTTTTAAAATCATCTCACATTTATCACTAGATCAATAAAAAACGAGTTCAATCTCTAATCTTCAATTATAAAAAGTTATATTTTTTTTTCCATTCTATAAATTATTCATAGAAATTCTAAGATTTAATTTGATGTCATGGTTTCTTTTTTATTTTTGGTGAAGAAAATAAAGCTACCTAGCTAAGCAACAAATAAATACAGACGTATGGCTCCATATATTGTACTAATTACATGTATGTATTTCAAGCAGCAAGCAAGAAGCTACGTTGATGGGCCTAACCTTTTTGCTTTTGTTTATGCAACAAGAAGTAAGATATATATATTCTTTTCAAAATCGGTTGTGTACGTAAATAGCATTATGGTAAGATAAAACACTTTGTTGGCCTAGGCGTTTGCTTGAGGAAAGTTCTAAGAAGGAAGATATTACAAGCCTGCGGATTTATTTCTAGACTCTTAAATCTTATGATTATGACTTTTTTTCTTTTTTCTTGTTTCTTTGTTATGAGATTTTATAGTATATATCAATTTTTTTTTTTATTTTGAAGTTTTTAGTTTGTAAAATTTTCTGTCATTTTGATTTGGTAAATAAGTATATGTTTTTTTATAAATAGAATTTAGTTATATAAACTTATTAAATTTTGTCCAATAACTATAAGATTTCCTTTTGTGCAGGCAGAATTTATATTTAAAAGAAGTTGAAATCACTACTTCTTATTTTCATCTTAGTATTCATTCAATTTGAGAGTATTTTAATATGTGATTCTCTTTTGCGGTTGGATATTAGTTTGAGTATTATCTATTATATTTGAAATCTCTGGGTAATTTTGTGCAATTAAGTCATTAAAAATATTATTTTTATTTCAATTCACTTACTTTAATAAAATTAAAAATTTTCAGTTGATCAAATATCATGTGACTTAAATTTTTAAATAGATTAAAGACCAATTTGGTCTCTAAGCTTTTTTCAAGAAGTGCAGATTAATCTAAATTAACTTTTTGAGTTAATTTAATATCCAAACTTGAATTTTATGACAGATAGAGTCCAATTTTAGACTTAAATTTGGATTGATTTGAACTTCTTAAAAAAATTTAGGTTGCCAAATTGGCTTTTTTTTTTTTTTTTCATTTAAAAGTTTTTGCATGTGACATTCCAACTACTAAAATTCTCAATTTTGCCGAAATAAGTAAATTGAAATAAAAATAATATTTCAGTGATTAAATTACATAAAATTCATCTTAAATGACCATAATAAAATTTGACCTATAATTAAATAACAATAGAGATTAATCACCTTGTAATCTCTATTATGGATATAGCTTTATGATGGGTGAATTATGCAATTTATTAATCATATTTTCATTTATTTATGATTTAAAATTAAGCTTTTATTGTCATTAACAAATAGTGTCAGATCTCACGATTCAAAAAAATAAAAAAATAAAAAATAATTTTACTCAAAATGGAGAAAATTATAGAAGAATGGAATTAAAAAATAATTTATTATTCAATAAAATCTAATTCAAAGTAGAGATTTCTTAGAATTTGTTTCAAATTCCTATTTAGTTTATGATTCTTAATTTTGTGGAATCTTTTTATTTTGTTTTAAATTGATATATATGTGTAAAATTTTTCTATAAATACAATTTAATTGTAGAAATTTATTAAATTTTACCTAGTAAATGTAGAAATTTCTGTTGTATGAAGAGAGCTTATACTTAAGAGTAGAGATAGTAGTTTTTGATATGAACTAAAAATTTAACTTGAACCCATTTTGAAAGAAAATATAAAATAATTTGAAAATTTTCTGGTAAAATTTGGTTCAATAATTGTGGGTCAATTTGAATTGATCCGATCTTAACCTGAACCGTAGGTCAATTTGAATGATCTGATATAAATTATTAAAAATATTTAAAAATTTAAAAATATAAATTTTATATGAACTTAATTCAATTATTCATTTTCATTATATATAGTCATTTGTTTAAAAAAGTAAATTATATTTAATTTATTAAGCATTTAAATAAAAATAAAAAATTTTAATAAAATTATACTTATATAAAATCTATCTAATTAAAATTATTTTTCTTAACAAATTATGATAAAATATTACATAAATAATAAAGAATCTAAATAAAGTTTTAAAATATATTTTTTTAAAAAATAATAAATAATTTGACCTGATTTGTAAATCGATTCGAATGACCTAATTAAAATTATTAGAAATATTTAAAACTAAAAAATATTTTAATATTTAAAACTGAAAAATATTTTCCTTCTTTTAAAATTCTATATGAATTTAATTCAATTATGTATAATCATTTGCTTAAAAAATAAATTATATTTAATTTAATTAAACATTAAATAAAAATAACAAATTTTAATCAAGTTCTACTTATATAAAATCTATTGATAAAAAAATATTTTTTTATTAACAATATTACTTTTTTAATAAATTATGAGAAAAATATTGTATAAATAGCAAAAATATTAATGGACATTTAAAAAAAATGAATAATATATGACTCGATCCGACTCGAAATATTATTTTTAATTATAAATCTAAAATTCAGTTCAAAATCCTTTCTATATGTAATGGTTGCTCTGAATCTGTCCGAAATCAGGCCATCCAATTGGAAAATAATTTGATATAAAATTGATTCGTTCTGAAAATCACTGATTTGAATTGTGCCAGCATGGTTCATTTACCACTTCTTTTATATTTTGAGGAAAGTATACCCTCCATCCCATTTTTTTCAAAAAGACATTTGTATCTCCCATATTTGTAAAAGACAAAGTGATGCATAAGATATATCTTTTCTATGCTTCTGCTATTTTTCTTTACAACAATAGGACTCTAGACGTTATTGTGCTTCTTCTCTTTTTGTAACCGTTTGTTTTGTTAGTACTTCTGAAATATCAACATCAAATTTAGTTACATGCTTATTGGATTTTGTTTTTATTGATTAAAGAAGACGAAGAAGAAGACAATGACACACACTCTCTCTCAGATAAGAAGATATTTATATGCTTTTTTTTTTCTCTAATTCTTTTTTGTATCTTTTTCTTTCTAAAAAATAAGAAGAAATAGAAAATGGTGACACAAACAAAGTTGAAAATGATCTCTCTCTATTTTTTTTGTATTATAGATATGTTTAGAGAGAGAAAATTTTCCATTTTAAATATTTCTCTCTATATAGATTTAATGTATTTTTCATGTTTTGTTTTATTGTTTAAAATAAAAAATCATGAGTTTTGATATGTTGTACATGAAAAAGGTTCTTTAAGCTAAAAATTGTTCTTGAAAAGAGAGAAAATCATGTTTGTTAGGGGTTGATAATGATGCCTATATTCTAAATGTCTTTCTTTTCCTTTTGTTTTATCGACGATTTTATAAACTAAAAGTAAACTCAAAATAAAAATAAATTAAACATTTTCTTGCAAACTATTTGTTGTACTTCATTTTTAAAAAATTTGAACTGGTAAACCTAAAATAAAAGTAATTAAAATAAAAATAAATATTTTACTGTATATAAATATTTTTTACTTGAAGCTATTATAAAGAAAATTATATTTGTTAGAGATCGAAGATGATAGTTACATTTTAATTGTTGTTCTTTTTTTTTTCGATGGTTTCATAAACAAAAAATATACCGAAAATAAAATTAAAATAAATATTTTTTATGCAAATTGTTTTCTATACTTAATTTTTAAAAATTTTGAACTAGTAAACCTAAATAAAAATAAATATTTTACTGTGTATAAATATTTTTTACTAGATATTGTCATAAAAAAAATCGTGTTTGTTATAAGTTGAACATAATGTTTACGTTCTAGTTGTTCTTCTTGTTCTTTTGTTAAAATAAACATTTTTCAGCTAATTGTTTTCATAAACGAAAAGTAGTCGTCTTCAATCTCAAGTAACTTGATTTTCTTTCTCTTTTATGAGTAATTTTGAGTTCAAATATCTTCATTTTTAACTGTTTTTCGTTCACAATATATCAAAACTCATGATTTTTTATTTTAAACAATAAAACAAACATTAAAAATCATATTAAATATATTTTAGAGAGATAAATATATAAAATAAAAAAAATTTTTCTCTAAAACAAATCGTAAAATTAGCAATTGTGTGCATGAAATCAGTTTATTTTTATATTTTCATTTTGATGATATTTCTTAATAATTTTTTGATGATGTAGAAAAAAAATGGTGTTAAATAAAAAAGAATTGTGAATAATGGTGAAAAACCAGCTGAAGCATAAATTTAGAAAATTGAGATGCGAGTCAGTTTTTTTGGAAAAATAAGTTGGCAAGCATATAATTGTCTTTGGTTTTCCCAAAACAGATATTCTTGTACAAAGCTCTTATATTTTTAGGTTACAAATTATAACTATTATATCTCTAAGTCTAACTATCATTAAGTTTGAGAATATGATTTTATATTTTCGTTTGAGGTTGGATACTAACTTAAAAGTTATCCACTGTATTTCTAATCTTCATTAAATAAATAAAGTGTAATCATGGGAATATAATATACTGAATGTTTTAATGTACATTTTTTTTTTTTTGGTATGAGGGATTAAAACTTTACAATATTATATACTTGAATAATTTTGGATTTTTTTGAAAATAAGATCTACTCTGGTGTGACTTTTAAAATTACATTTACTTTTATTTAGTTATTTTGAAAGTATACAACATTAAAATAAATCAATCCAAACCTGTTTTGAATGAAGACATTTAATTTAATCTTCCTTATGTATCAAACATACTCATAAATTTTTTACGGGAAAACAAGCCAACACTAGGATATATAAAGCTAAAAACCTTAATCATTTATTCACTGCAAATTAATTCTTCGTATAACAGATGTGAACATTCAGAAAGGGAGAATTGCGAAAACAAGCGTGGCAGGCAATTAGCTGGTAAAATTGAAAGCAAAAGAGGAAAACCATACGTGAGCTAGAAAAGGGGTAACCCAAGTCTGAGCTCAAGATCCAAGTCTTGGGTTTTATGTTGACTTAGCCCCTTAGCTCTTGCTTGATGATCTTTCTTCATAGCACGAAAAGAAAATGATACCTCATCACATCTTGGCCTCTTGCTGCCAACATTTTCCTTCCTTCTGGGACTTAACGAAATATGAAGATCAGATTTATGGCAATTCTTAACGGAAAACGAAGTAGAAAATCCGGAGGATGGTACGGGTGGTGGTGACAGAAAAATCCTAGTTTTAGTATTGGAAAACAAGGTTTCGGATCGAACAATGTTACCAAGGTTTTGATGATGGAAAACGTTGTTCTCGAAAGCATGAGGAGACTGCTTCAGTCTTGCTCTATCCCTTCTATGCACATTCATATGACCACCTAAGGCTTGAGCTGAACCAAATTCTCTTCCACAGAAATTGCATAAATACGATCTTGGTGGCCATGCTAAGGCGTCTTCCTCTTCTTCTTCTTCTTCTTCTTCTTCTTCTTCATAGAAACATCTTTCTTGCTCCATTTTTGTTCTTTTACTTCCTACCACCAAGTATTAGAATGGGATTAGCACTAGCTCAGAGCAAATATTTTTAGGCGTTGCGGGTGTATATATAAGAGGGTTATATATATCTTGGTGTGGGAAGTTTGGTTAAAATAATGGAGATTATATGTGTTAAAAATCTGATGAAACATACAGGAAAATGTATCCCTCTAACTATTATTTTGGTTACTTAGAACAAGTTAATGATGAATACAAAATTTCTACTAATCAGTTTGTAGTCAGTCAACAATTCAACATTCGTTCTCCTTAAGAAAATTTCTTTTGTGGGGCCAAATTTGTGCAATTTTTGACTTGTGTGGTTGCTATATTTAGATCTTTATCTAATAAAAAACCAAGTAAATGTCAGTCAATGTCACTGATATCATACTGAGGTTGTGAACTCAAAATTAACCAAAAAATCAGGTATAATCACATTCTGTGTCCATTATTCTTTTAGAATATGGAAAAAAAAAATAATACTGCAAAAAATTTCTCAGGTGCATTTTCAAAGCATAAAAAAGATAGAAATTTTAATAATTAATCAAACGTTCAATTAATAAATAAATAATGAATCAATATATATATATATACACACACAAAAAAAAATTATAAACTATAAAGTAAACCCTTTCAGACTTAGAAGTATCCTGTTGTCTGTATAGTGAGCCTGCTTTGGAAATTCTTCGGTCTTCGCTTTTACGGTGGATGATTTTATATATATACGTACTCATCAAGTTAAGAAATAAACAAATGCCAAATCTCCTGGTGGGGACCTCACGGTGCCATCCTATTGTTTTTGGGATTGTATGTTCCTTCTAGAATTACGAGTGCTTAGGAATTTTATTCCTATTTAAGAAATCTAAGATTTCTGATTTTTTAGGATAATTTCTGTAAATCCTACAACGTTTGACATATTTAATTAAATTATTTCTTATATTTCAAAATTATACTATAAATCTTCTAACGACTACTTTATTACATTGAATAGTCATACCGTTAATTTTTTTATTAAATTCATGTGAAATATCAATAATATCTTTTACTTTCATATTAAATTTTCATTTCATATCATAAACTTCTCTTCCCTTCCCAACTTTTGTTAAATTTTTATTTATTTTCATTTCATACTCAATTTTGCCAAAATTAACTCAAACATTCTCATAGTCTTGATAATTTTAATAATCTCTAAATTTAAAAAATAAATATAGACAAAAATCAAACTCTAAAAAATTGAGAAAAAAACATTCTTCAAAAATTCTAGAAAATCAACAAACCCATTAACACCGACAAACTTAGAAAATTCAACAAATTTCTAAAATATTTTACTCCAATCAAGAAAAATAAACAAACCGCCATTACAACACAATAATTTGCAGCATATTCCCAGAAATTTGCAACAAATAAACAAAACCACGCGCACTGCATAACTTGGAACCATAATCAAAATAAAACTTCGATGCAAATCATGTTCCTTAAGGACTTCCACTACCTTGTATTCACAATTTTCCAAATCAGAATGTTTTATTCCAGCAGATCAGTTCTTATACATTGCCCAAACCCAACCTTTCCTAAGCAATATGGTCCTGCCATTGGATCACATCCTTTGGCAGTCCACATGGAACGAGCCACCTAAGCCGCAACTTGAAACCCTCGCCAGAAGCAATTTTTTTACTCTAACCATAGGGATAATATACAGTGCGAATTCTATTACAATAATTAAACTATTTTTTCTTACAGTCAGATGACTGAAATATAATTAATAGTGCAATTAATATATTCCAACTGATTAATATATATTTGATCACTGAAAAACTGATGTAGAATAAAACATTAATTTTATAATATTTGGCATTAGAAACCAATTTTTACACATGGTTACTATACTATAGTGCGAATTTTGTTACAGTCATAAAACTTCTTTTTTTTTTTTTTGCAATCAGATCACTGAAATACAATTAACATTGTAGTTAATATATTCTGGTTGATTAGTTTATATCCTATCACTGGAGAGCTGATATGAAATAAAATATTAGTATGTTCTACATAATATTGTGATGTTATGCTAAATCACAGAATGAAAATCTAATATGACATCTACTCTAGTGCTTTATTTTGATCGATCTATAAAATTCATAAATTTATCAAAATCTATGTAATTAAAAAATTTAAGTTTTTAAAGAGTTTTTAGTTCTATGGATTTCAAAATTATAACTTGTATGTTATGCACATAATATTTGTATGATTTATAAAAAAATTAAATTAAAAGTTAAATAAAATTTCTTATTCATTAATATGAGAGATTCAACAAAAACTCATCTTCTAGATGAGTTTTTAAACTCTTTCATTTTGATGAATTTTGATAGATGAGGAGTTTTAAAAATTTTTAAGTTGCCTCTATTTTTTTCACACTTAAATAATGAATTTTTAAAAATAATTAAAAAAATAATGAATTTAAATTTGATTGTAAAAAAGACAAAAATTAAGAATTTTTAAAATTCCTCATCTATCAATATTCATCAAAATGAAGGAGTTTAAAAACTCATCTACGAGGTGAGTTTTTGTTGAATCTCTCATTTTAATGAATGAAGAATTTTATTTAACTTTTAATTTTAATTTTTTTAAAATCATATGAATATTATGTGCATAACACACAAGTTATAATTCATTTAACTTTTATTTCACATTAGCTCTCCAGTGGCCAGAAATAAACTAATCAGCTGAAATATGTTAATTATAATATTAATTGTACTTTAATGACCTTATTACAAAAAAAAAAAATTAGTTTCATGAATGTAACAAAATTTGCACTATAATATTGCGACTATGTAAAAATTAATTTTTGACACCATATATTATAAAATTAATATTTTATTTCACATCGGCTCTCCGATGACTGGATATATACTAATCATTCAGAATATGTTAATTACAATATTAATCTTACTTTAGTGATCTAATTGTAAAAAAATTAATTTAATGACTGCAATAAAATTTACACTATAATATGATGACCACATATACAAGTTACCCCTGACCATAGTATTTCGGCAAGCCATCCTCATAACTATATAATGACCAGATCTGATCAATCTGAAACTTGTCAATGAATTTCTCATCATCAAAGTTAAAGAATTGGACCCTTCAAAAATGGACGGCCACATTAAGCTCGCGAGATGAGGAGAATATTGAATTCTTGGAGGGAAACTTCCTTTATTTATATTCATTTGCAGGGAGGAGAGAGGATAGTTGATGGAGATGAAACCAAATTGGGAATTTTTCAGAAGAGTAGATTTTAATCTAAGGATCATTGTCAAATCCAAGAAAACAATAAAAGATCCCCCAACAAAGATCTTAACGGGGGTTGTGGTCTGTGAATAGAAGGAGATAATAGTTGTGGTGGTGGTTTCAGAGCGTGCCAAGAGAGAGTGAAGGGACAGTGATGGTGGGAAAAAACAATAAAGAAAAAAGCACATGATTTTGAGCTGTAACATTGAGTAAAGAAAGATAAGAAAGCTCATAAGGGTATTTTTATCATTGAAATAAAATAAATTCATTTTAATCAGATTTTCTTTTAACTAACAATATATGTTTACTTTTAACGGTGAAATAACTATTTAATATAATGAAGCAATCGTTAGGAGATTTATGGTGTAATTTTGAAACGTGAGAAATGATTTAGTTAAATATATCAAATGTAAGTGAGTTTACAGTAATTATTCCTATTTTTTTACTCATAACGTTGAGCCTAAAATAGGGCTATTATTACTCTCTGTAATTTGAATTATCACTTGCTAATTTGAGTATCAATAACATTTAAATTCATATTTGCGTTCTGTCCCCTTTGGTGGATTCTTAGAGATTTTGAATTCATATATACCTACCTTTAAATTGGCTTGCAAGGTAGTGTCATCAGCCCATTATGTCTATATAAGTGTGCATCACCTATAATGGAGTTTCTAGTAGTGGTGGGAAACAGGGATTACTGGATCAAAATATAGAAAGAAATTTAAGTTATTTTAGATTTTAATTTTTATCACTTATAATTTTAAATTTTTAAATAAAAAATATTAATATTAATTTTTAAATAAAATTTAAATATTTTTATTAATTTAAATTGATTTTCCAGTTAAATAAAATCATATTAATTCGGATTGAGTTGTGGATCATATTAAAGTCAGATTAGGTTTGATATGAAAATTTTCAAGCTACTTTGTGTTTGAGTAATTTTAGATTTTTTCTTTTAGATTAAATTGACTTCGGATAACTTTTTTTTTTTTAGATAAATTCATATCATATTTTGAAATCAAGCTAGAAATTGTGACTCTAATTTCTAGTCTCACCCATATTAGATTCTACCATTTTCGTCTAACAACTATCATATTTTACTATTTCTATATCTTCAATTGCTTTACAATTGTGTAATCCTTTTGGTTTCGCATAATTACATGTTTTTGTGTCCTATATCTTGTTAGGGGTGAGTTCAATTTGATCTGGTTTGAGGTTTTGAAAAACTCTAAAACTTAACCAAAGTCTGCTTCCTTAAAAAATAGAAAGATCAGAACCAAACTGATTGCTTTGAAGAAGCGAAATCGAATTGAATTGAAAATTAATTTGGTTCAATTTTTTTTATGCTATTTAGTTCTTTATTTTTTATTCAATTCCAATTCGATCACAAATTTTTTTAAAATTTCATAATTATAATTATTTTAATATATTTTATTCATATAAACTATTCTTTTAAATATTGTAGAATATATTATAACATAAAAATATTTATTTTGAATGCATAAAATTAATAAAAATATAACTTTATAATTATAAATTTTTTTATTAAGTAATATTCAAGTGTACAAATATATAATAAATCATTAAAATTGAAATCATTAAAATCATATTAGCATTGCATGTTTTACAAAATTTCTTAAATTAAGAAACTTTGCAAAATAACTAGTTTTCCTTGTTCAATTTGAATGTCTTTGCTTTTTTTTTTTTTCATCCAAATTGTTTTTCTTTGTTAATTAATCATTCTTTTGTGTTTAATTTTAGTTTGGAACCATTTCTAGCTAACCTTGTTTTCTTCTTACTATTGATTTTTAATGCATATCCTTTGTTATCTAGAGTCATTATAAGTTTTGAATTGCTTATTTGTTAGGTAATTAAGAATTTATTTGATACTAGTAACTTTAGTTCCTGGAGAACATAAAGAAAAGAACTACAAGAGGTAAAAGGCAAGAGTGTATGAGATCATAATAGGAAAAAACCTTATTATGTGAAACACGAGGGGAGTGACATTTTTTGAGTGTAAACACGTAAGAGAGTGTTTTTATGAGGTTTTTGTGGGGTTTTCTTTTGTACTTTCTATTTATGACAAATCCTTATGGTGATCTAGAGTGAAAGCTCTTCATAAAAGCCATGCAAGAAAAAGATGGAGCAATTGATGGGGAAGGTAGAAAAGATAGAGTCTAGCCAACACATTAAAAATTCCAACATCACTAACACTACTTTGATGCAACTTAGATGTGGTAGATTGGTACATAAGGATGATGGCGACTCAATGGACAATAGTGTCTTACGACGTTGCAAGCATGATGGCAACTTGGGTGGTTTTAAGATAATACCTACTTTTAATGGTAAATATGATCCCGAAGATTATTTAGAATGGGAAACGATGGTAGATTCTATTTTTAAGTGCCATAATTATAGTGAGAATAAGAAAGGAAAACTTGTTGCTATAGAATTTATTGATTATACACTTGTATGGTGGAATTAATTAAGAATAAATAAGCTTAGATGTAGGGAAGATCCAATTGAAACATGACATGAAATGGAAAGAATCATGAGAAAAATTTTTGTTCCTTCATATTATTATAGTGATTTGCTTAACCATTTGCAAAGGCAATAGGAGCATGGAGGAATATTTTCAAGATATGGAGATTGCATTAATTCGCACCATCATTGAGGAGGATGAAGAAAAAACTGTTGCTCGGGTTTCTTAGTGGGCTTAATAGAGAGATAGCTAACATATTAGAGCTACAACACTATATGGATTTAGAGGATGCCTACCAAATGGCCCAAGGTGGAAAAGCAAATTAGAGGTAAAACTTCCAAACCCAATTTTCTTTCTTCTAACTAGACTAACAAGTTAAAAGATGTAGAAAGGCCCATCTTAAAGTCGAAAGTCGAATTATCAAATAGGGTTAAAGAAGTGGGGAAAACCAAGAATGAGCCCAATAAAGCCCATACCCAATCTTATTGAGTGTTTAAATGTAGAGGGTATGGACATATAGCTAGAGACTGCCCAAATAAAAAGACCATGGTTTTTGTAAATGAGAATATTGAATGTAAAGATAGTGATAGTGATGTAGAGAGCAATCCCTTATTGATGTTAGTGATGACGAGCTTAATGTTGTTAGTGGCAAATACCTTTTATTTACATGGAGATCTTTAAGTGCCTATGTTAGAGAAGATGATGAACAAAGGGAAAACATCTTCCAAGCAAGGTGTAAGATTGAAGGTAAGGTATGTAACTTAATTATTGATGGTAGTTCATGTACTAATGTTGCTAGTACTTACATGGTTGAAAAATTGAACTTACCTACTTTTAAACATTCTAAGCCTTATAACTTGTAATTGTTGAATGATAATAATGATGTTAAGGTTATTAAACAAGTTAGAATTTTCTTTTTTATGGGTAAATATTATAATGAGGTTCTTTGAGATGTAGTGCCAATGCAAGCTAGTTATATTTTACTAGGGAGACCATGCAATATGATAGAAGGGCTAAGCATGATGGGTTTATAAATACTTATGAGTTTGACTTTCATGATCAACATATTGTATTATCTTTTTTATCCCCTATCCTTGTAAATTTGTAATGATTAAATGATAATAGTGAAGTTAAGGTTACTAATCAAGTTAAAGTTTCCTTTTCTATGGGTAAATATTATGATGAGGTTCTTTGAGATGTGGTGCAAGCTAGTTATATTTTATTAGGGAGACCGTGACAATATGATAGAGGGGCTAAACATGATGGGTTTATAAATACTTATGAGTTTGACTTTCATGATTAACATATTGTGTTATATGTTCTATCTCGTCAACAAATTTACAAGGATCAAAACTTTTAAGAGAGAGAATATGCACATATGAGAGAAAAATAAATAATTGTACGACAAAAAGAGAGCTGTGAGAAAACCTATGAGAGGTGCAAACAAAGTGTGAAAAAAGAAGAGGTTAAAAAGGATGCACATAAAAAAAAAAAAAAAAAGAGGTGCATACAACAAAAGGGTGTGTAAAAAAAAAAATCCTAATTTTAAGAGAAAGTGATAAGAGTTATTATTCCCAAAAGGCCACAACCATGTTTTTGTTCAAAGAGATGTATTACACTACTGACAAAATTTATTATCTTTGATATTATGTTTTTATGTCTCTTTTGCAAGGTTATGATGAATAGTTTTCAATGGAGGAGCCTAGAAAAGAAGCCAACTTAACTCTTAATTCTTTTAACGATGTTGCGATAATGAAGAGCACGGTTGCAAATTTATGTAAAGGGGGTTTTATAATTCTACTTTAGACGATTCTTCATGTTTTTCTTATTCTAGATGTGATTTTACTTGTTTTAATTCTTATTTTTTTCATTTTAGGATGTTTTCTAGCTACAAATTTTTGTTTTCATCTTTTAATTCATGCCTTTGTATTTCAAAGATTCTTTTTGTCTAACAAATGTTGCTTCTTCTTTTTGTGTCTCCACAAGCTTTAGATGTTTACAAAACTTTTCTTTTTGTTTAAAACTTGTTTTCTATAGGAAAAGATCTCTAGTCATTTTTGCCTTCCAAACTCTGTTGTGAATTTTCTTTTATGAAAGTTTTCAATTGTTTATTTTATTTTTCTTTTTTGCTTTAGACATTAGTTTAGTAGCAGATTTTCTTTTTGGTTTAAAACATCTATATTTATTGTGTTCCTAATTCTTCTTTAGTTTCTAAATCTTACTTTGATATATCTAGATTTCTTTCTCTAATGTTTTGACTTTAAAAAAATTTAATGCTTTAGTTTCTCCATACTAGATGGAAAATATTTTCTAAAGTTTCTTTGATTTATTTTGAATTCATTTTGTGTTCTTTTACTCTTCCTTTGGCATGTGCTAATCTTTTTTATGTGGTTTCATGTGATTAGTCCTTAATCTGGGAGGAAATAATTATAATTGCATGGTAAGTTTTCAATTAGGATTCAATTTATTACTTTTTATGTTTGGTTTTTGCTTTTTTAGGCTAAGATTCAAGTATGAATTTTTTGAAAGAATGAGGGAATGATGTAAACAAGCCCAATTGGCCCATCGAACATAAGGTTTGGAGCATAAAAGTTAAAGCCCAAAGTTGGTGCATGAAGCATTTAGTGGATACAATTAGTGGATCATTGTCAATCCCAAATCAAGGCCCATTTAAACTCAATTTTAGTTATGGATACTTTCTATTGGCCCCGTTGACAAGTCTAACTAATTAATGCAAGGTTTAAAATTCCATGATTTTAGGACAAAAATGGTTATGACAAGATATGAGACAAAACATGTTGGATAAGGTTGTCTTATCTTAATTAACAAAACATATTCCAATAACATAGGAACTAGTTCCAAAAATATGAGAACTCATGTCATAAGACAAACATGCACAATTTATCCTTATCAAGATTTGATATGTGGCGTTCAAGATTCTTCCAAGATCTTTCAAGATTTGCAAGATTCTTCCAAGATCTTCTATGATTTTCCAAGATTTGTAAAATTCTTTAAGAACTCATCCTATTGGTCAAATAGCTTTTACATAATTAGGAGTATCTTTTTAACTTTTTTTTTTCCTTGTAAGGAACTTTAATAAGTATTTTACTCTAGGAATACTTATGTTGGCCAAATACATATATTAGCCCATCTCAAGCTTTTTTTTTTTTCTTGCTTATTTCATTAGGAAAGTGATGTTTAGCATATTTTTAGGTGGCCAACTCCTTATGAGCAAATTTGACTTTGGATTTTCTAGGGTTTTGCTTATTCTTTTGTTAATTAGGGTTTTAAACATGTAAGGCTACAAATAGTCTCCTCCCATTTGATCAATCTTAATTAATTGATTATTATTCTTATTTGGCATATTGTTTTGTGAGATTTGTTCTCTTTCTTGAGTTCTTGAAAGAACTTGGTGAAGTTGTTTGGTAGATTTCTTAACAACTTTGCAAATTAGTTAATTATATGCTTAAGTTGGCTTTAGCTAATCTAGGGTTAGAATTAACAACCTTTAAATCTTTGTAATTCAAGTTGCTATAAACAGATTTTCTGTAGATCTAATTGAGATTTAAAGTCCTTTAAACTTGATTCTTGAAATGATCATTGACAAATTAATTTCTCATACAAACTTAGGGATTTAACAACCCTTACATTCGTACCAGAAACCAAATCAATTTTAAATTAATATCGATTCAATTTTTGTCCTTCTATATTTTTTGGTCCATTTCTTATTTTAGTGCTATTTTCAATTCGATTAAGGAAACTTGAAAGATCATGCTTAACCCTATTTGTAGTGTTAGGATCTCAACTTACAATATATATTTAGATGGAATACGATATAGTTGATAGATGTATTGATGAAAACATTTCATCTAACAATTAATAAATATTTATTTAGTAAACTACATAAAACACAAGCTGATACTGGATACAACTCTAATTAGTTGCAATTTTTATCAACTGTTATTTAGAATATTTTCTAAATTTTTGCAATAGTAATAAAGAAAAGTTAAGCTGATCCTTACTCTATGATTATTTTTAAAGCTTTTATTATACAACTACCAACTACAAATAACAATATTTTAATTATTTATATAAAAATAATTTATTTTAAATTATTATATATAAGTTTTATTTAAAAATTATATGTAGAGTATTTTCATTATTAAAAAATATATTGACATGGAAACTGATTAACATTAATAAAAAATAATTATTAAGAATTCATAAATATGAATGAATAATATAATATTTTAAGTTTTGTTATGAACACATGTCAAAATATATTATTTTATTTTATTATATTTTTATTTTTATTTATTTACTTTAATAATATAAAATATTAACAATATTCCATATTAATCATTTTATAAATTAATAATAATTATTAAACATAATTTATCAAACACTTAATATCAAGTTCCTACTAGCTACTAGCTATTAGCTATTTACTATATGTATCAGTTATCTGACCCTTAATTTGCATAATAGTATCAAATTTAGTATCAAAGACCTTTGTTTGGAAGATATGGATTCAAATTAATTTTTATACTAAACCTCATATTTGGTATCATAATCTTAATTCTTAATCATTGGATTTAAATAATTCTTTTGACTAAATTCCAAATTTAATATCAAAGTTGTGATTCATAAATCATAATTTTAAGCTTAAATCAAGTTTTGAATTGAGTTCACATTCCATGTTGATGTAGTTCAACTAATTAAAAAAAAATCAATTTTTCATAACAAAACTTATATTTATTATTGAAGCTCCTAGTCAATTTTTGATATTTGGTATTAAATTTTAAATCCTACAAAAAATTCTTAACAACCTCTAATCCACAAGTAATTTATGTCAATGGTCATTGAAATATAACTAATATTTTAATGTGATAACTAAAAATTAATTTTATTCAATTAAATTACTAAACTTTAATTTTTATTTCATTGTGATTGGCCTATTTTTTTCTTATAACTTTTATTCCATCACTAAATTATTTTAAATTTTATTCATGAGAGAGTCTTGCATTTCTATTTTTATGAGTTATAACAAAAAAAAAAAAAATCTAAAGTGCAAAATTGATTTAGATTAGAAAAATGAAAAAAAAAAATTGCCAATAAACTATAATAAAATAAAAATGAAAGTTTAATAATTTAATTAAACAAGATAAATCTTTATTGACAATAATATAATATTGGTTCATAATTCAACAATCATGAGGGGTAATTACCCTCTAATTCATCAACAATAACAATAAATCTTAAAGTAACCATCACCAATATCAAAATTAACAAAAAAATTGAATAAATTTCAAATAATAATAATAAGAATAGTAACTGAGTTGAAGTGATGTAACAAGGTTTAGAAAGGCATGAAGAGCAAATTCATAGAAGTAAGGCTAGTGAAGAACGTGAAGTATGGAAATAAGTGAGTCGATAGCTAGAGAGAAGGCGACACGACTGAGAGCTCTCAGTAACATAGCAAAAAATTTATGCAAAAGATATCATGGAAAATTGAGAGACAACTTTCTAAGAGTTTGTTGATCGGTGTACTAATAGCGAACTATTGGACAACAAACTTTGCTGGTTCAAAAATATTGAAATTTGGAGCAAAAAAAAGGAATTTTATCTTTTAGAATATTTTATTAATACTGAAGAATCATCCATTATAGCTCTAAGACTTACATATATATAGGAAATGCAATCCAACCCTAAGTAGGATTGAAAATTAAAAAATATTTTTTTTCAAAAATGATAAGTTTCAGACTAATGATATGGCCTAATAATACAAATTGATATTTCACTAAGCCAAAAATGAAAGTAAAAAATAACTTTCCAATTAAAAGTTATAAATAAAATAAAACTTTTTTAAAATGGTAAAAATGCGAATACTAGAGCCTAATTGATGGAATTTGGCTAAAAAAAAGATGTATATCGCAACCAAAAGGTAATGAGTTTTGGTAGCCTATTTTCAATCAAATTGCATAAAGAAATCCGAAAATTCTTAACTATTAAATTCTAGTATATTGATAGAGGGAATGGTCTATAGATGGGGTAATTTATTGTCATGGGAATTTAGCCTTTAAGCGTAGGTTTCATTTATTGTTATTTTGGTAGGGTTCAGTGCATTAATTGAGAAGGAGAAACACTTTTTAAATCATGAAATGCAACATCTCATTCAAAAAATGGAACAATTATGGTTGTCATGGTGAGTTCTGAAACTGTAAGTTGAACTAGTAATGGTAAAGATGCACCAAGACAAGGTACTTGTGGGAAAAATGTTGTGCAATAGGGGATTGGCTACGTAAATCTTAAAATAGATCTTATAGAAGGCATAGTTAAAAATGGATTTTGAGATTCAAAGGCACAAATAAAACTAGGTTTTCATTTTTGCTAACAGAGAAGATAAGTGAAAGTGTTAAAAAGAGAACCATGGACTATGTCTAATGCATTTCTCATCCTGGTTGAATGGTCGGTGAATATTTTGATTGATAATTTGGTTTTCAACAAAAGTCTGTTTTAGGTGGAAATCCATACTTTACCATCAGACCATATAATAATACCTAATGTTAAATAGATTATAAGTTTTTTTTGCTGGATTCATAAAGTTTGAAGAAGCGAACCCTACTTAAATTAGAAATCTCTCAATATGGATGGGAGTGTGAGTGCATGTTGAGGCTCTTATTTCACTAGGATTTTAGAATGAAAGAGAAAACTTAGGGAAGAAGGAATATAGACTGATTGGGTGGCATTTCAATATGAAAAACTTTAAGATTTTTGTTATCTCTATGATAGAATGGGATGTGTTTTCGAGCTTTGTCTAGTTCAAGAGAAACACTAGTATAAGAAGATCCTTGAGGTGGGGGAATTTAGCTATGGACCTTGGCTTCAAAGTAATGCAAGTCTAGGATCTAACAAAGAGATAAAACCTCAATCAATGTTGATTGGAGTGGCCAAGGACAAAGAGGTTGAGGAGGAATCAAAATGAATTAACTCAAACAACTCTAATGACTCAGTTTCAAACTCAATAACCATGATGATACAAAAGCAAATGATGTTAGAGAAGGGCTTAAATGATGGGATTGAAGCAAGGAGCTCGAGAATAGAAAATCACATAGGAAGATGAACAAAGGTGATAACACATGATGATGTTTATAGTCCCTTACTTCGATAATAGGGGCCTAAAGGTGGATTAGTCTATAGGAAACTTAGTAAATAATAGGAGGGTAGCAGGAGTGAAGTCAAAGAAAGACCAAATGCAAGCTTTGTTGGGGAACAAATTAGGTATTTATAGTCCCACCCTATAGGTTTAAAATGTCAGAAGGAGAAGGATATCATTCCAATTCATAAAAAGAATTCAAATGAGAGCCCTAATGATTCACAAGAACTGGGCCTTAGGGTGAGAACATCTCATACTTTTAAATGCATTAGTAGGCCGAAGGGCTCTGTCCAGGGCATTACCAGACTCTTTGAATGGGCTATAGGGGAAGCATTCAATGTTGATAATATTGAGTCCATTGGAAGAAAATATAAAGAGGAAGGGAGACCAAGGCCATGTCTCATTTCTTTAGGAAAAAAAGATTGAAGTAACTTGTGAGAAACCATAAAGTTATTAAACTAAAAGAGGTTTCAATTCATGAAATGGATATAAATACACATAGATGAGAAGGAGGGCAGTGATGAAGCAAATGAGGATTATGTCAATTACTTAGAGGAAATTACTAATGGCGCTAATGGCTCGCTTAAAAGCCACTTAATATGCATAAGTGGCTTGTGTTAGTATTGTTAGGGTTTAGGGCGAGCCCTGCCAATTTGTCATCTAAAGAAGCTGAATGAAGCTTATTGCCCTAATTTTATGTTCCTATTAGAGACAAAATAGAAACAAGGTTTTTTAAAGAAGCTTTAAAGGAAAATGGGGTTTGCCAATTATTATTATGTTGATCTAGTAGGTACTGCTGGGGGACTGGCTTTATGGTGGGATGATGAGTAGGATAGTATCATTTTAGATAGGTCAGTCAATTAAATTCTTGCTTTTTACTACTCTGGAGGAGTGAGCAAGAAATGGTTCATGACTATGTTTTATGAAGAACCGAGGAAAGAGGGTCTGGAAGAGGTTTTCATTTAAATGTCTAAGTTAAGGCTTCCTAAGAGGGAACCTTGGGTTATTATTAAGGATTTTAATGTTATTGATTCATAAAAAGACAAGCAAAGTAGTAAAGAGGTGTCCCAAACAGAGAAGGATTTGCTAAGAGAATGGGCCTCATATTGTGAAGTTATAGAGATATTTTATTAAAGAACAAAATTTACTTGGACCAATGGTAGATCAAGCTCACAACAAATCTTGCAATGTTTGGAGAAGGGATATAGTAATGTAGAGTGGAAACCATTTTTTAAGAATGCATTATCGTTCATGAAGACAAAATTAGTTCATACCATAGACTTATTATGCTGAAGCCCATAGGATGGTTCAAAATAAGTAGGGGTAGTTTCAAATTTGATATTCGTTGGCTAGAAGTTGCTAAGAGCAAGTAAGAGGTAATGAAAATGTGTGAAGAAATTATTGGAGGTTCCAAATAGTTTATCCTACAATAGAAGCTCTGAGAATGTAGAGTATAGTTGACTAAATGGCATTATAGTATGGTTGAAAATTCTAAAAAGCAAATAGAGAGCATCCTTTAGCAACTAAAAGAGGTGCAAAATCAAGAGCCAGAGGACTGACAACAAGAGAAAGATTTGATTAACTAGCTTGATCACCAGTGGAAGCTTGAAGAATTATATTAGTGATAAAGATCCAAAATCTAATGGCTTTAAGCGAGGGACAAGAACACTGCTTTCTTCATGCAATGACCACTCAAACAAGAAGGAGAAATCAAATCTTGACATTAAAAAATAGTGATGTCAATTAGATCTATGAACAAAGAGCTATAGAACAGGAGGTCTAAAGGGTTTTTAAAGAGGTCTACTATAATAGGGGAAACAATATTGAAGAAATTGTCCAACATATTAAGAGCTTAGTCTCTAGGAATATTAATGAAGACCTCTTATTGCTAGTTCCAAAATAGGAGATTGAGATAGCAATTTTCAACATGGACCCGCATAAAAAGCTCTTGGCTTATATGGATTTCTTGCTTCCTTTTATTAGAATTATTGGGGAGATATCAAACTTGAGGTAATCTTAGCAGTCTAATAATTTTTTTCATATGAAGTATATTTTAAAAAGATTAAACATAACATCTATTATTCTAGTCCCTAAAACTACTAACGTTGCTTCCTTAGACTAGTTTCGGCCAATCAACCTATGCAATGTTATATATAAAATTATTTCTAAAGAATTAAAAAATAGGCTGAAATCGTTTCTCACCCAATTCATCATGGATAATTAGTCATCCTTTATACCAGGTAGACACATTCAGGATAACATTCTTATTGTCCATGAATTTATCCATAAGATAAAATAAAAGACAACCTTTAAGAAGTTTAAAATAAGGATAAAATTGGATGTGTCCAAAAGTGTATGACAAGGTGAGTGGGGTTTTCTTAAAGGTATTATGCATAAGATGGGGGGATTTTATTACCTTAGTGATGCAATGCATTACTGCGATTAAATATTCCATTATTTTGAATGGATCCCATCTCCCCCCTTTAAACCAGGTCGAGGTCTTAGATAAAGGGACTTGTTATCCCCATATCTATTTTTGTTTGTAGCGAATTCTCTCTCAATGTATCTCTTAAAGGCTATAAATCAGGGGCTGTTTAGAGAGGTTAAACTGAATAAAAGGACCGCTCCCCCTATCATATTATTGTTTATCGATGATCTTATTATCTTCTCTTATGCAAATCAGAAGGAAGTCTTAAAGATTAAACATGTCTTATGTAGATTACAATAGTCCTCACACTAGTTATTCAATTTTTCCAAGTTTAAAGCTATCTTTAGCAATTCAATGTCCCCTTATCTTAAAAATTCCTCCTTAATGCTCTCGGAGTTAAGGAACTATGTCATTCTAACAAGTACCTAGGTATTCTAGCTTTCTAGGTAAGAAGTAAATGAAAAGTTTTTAATTATGTAAAAGAGAGTTTCTTTAAAAAGGCTGCAGCTTGGAAACAACATATTTTTTCTATAGGAGGCTGAGACATTATGATAAGGTCAGTCCTTTCTGTTATTCCTTGCTTTCTTATGCCTTGCTTTCTCCTTCCCACATCTATCCATGATGAATTATATACTGCAATTACTAGATTCTAGAAATGTCAATCTTTTGAGGTGAAAAAGCTTATCCTTGATAGTTAAAGGTCCGTTAGCACTCCAAAAGTTTATGGGGGAATGGGAATTCATAACTTGCATAATTTTAATCTAGCCTTGTTGGCAAAATAGGCCTGGAATTTGGTGGTTGAACCTGAATCCCTATGGGCTAGGATTATTAAAGCTCTCTACTTCCCCCATGATGATTTCTAAAATGCAAAAAAATAGGCTCATACCCTTTTTGGGATTAGAGGAGCCTTCGAGCAGCTAGGGAAATTCTTAGGATTGGGGAAGGAGACTTATAAAAAGTGGGAAGGACACTTTTATGTAGGGACAACCTTGGATCCACTCTCTTCCTTGTAGTTGTTAAAACAAAAAGAGTAGTTGCTGGAGCCATTGCCATTGTTGCATTAAAGCTAAAATTAGAGTTGTTATTATTGATGACGCTGGAAATGCTGCTAATGTTTATATGACAACAACTGCTATCATTTTGCTGATTTTCTTGTATTAATCAAATATTATGTTATTAGCTTTTGGTTTGCTTATTTTATTTAAAGTATGGTGCAAGATTTTTATTTGATTTAAGCAAAGATTTTTGAAACAACAAATCTTGCTTAACTTAAAGAAAAGTTGATGTAATAGTTAGAAGTTGTAGTCAAAACCATACTCTTGTACTTTTGTATACAATATATATATATATATATATATATATATATATATATATATTAATTTTACTTTATAAGTTTTGAGCAAAATCCATCAAATGGTATTAAAGCTATTATGATTTTAGAAAACTGTGAAGAAGAGAGAAAATTAATTTGAGAAAATAAGAGAGTTTTTAGCTTGCAAAGGAGAGAAAACCAGTGAGTTAACTCTACTAAAACAACCTTAAAACATCTATTTTTAGTCATGGCTTCCTCAACATTTTCTAGAACAATGCCCCAACCTTTAATGGTGAAAATTGCCACATTTGGGCTATCAAAATGAAAGCCTACTTGAGTGCATTTGATCTTTGGGAGGTTGTTGAGAAAGGGAAGAAGCTAAATCTTCTTATTAAAAATCCAACTCTGAATCAGATCAAGCATCATTCGGAGGGAGCTGCTAAGGAATACAAGACACTTTTCTTACTTACACATAGCTATAAGTGAGGTGATTTTCACTAGGATCATGGCTAATGACACAACAAAGTAAGCATGGGACAAGTTAAAGGAGTTTCAAGGAAGTGAGAAAACTAAGAAAATATAAGTGTTTAACTTGAGGAAGGAGTTTGAGTTGCTGAGAATGAAAGATTAAGAAACCATAAAGGTGTATGCTGATAGAGTAATAAAGGTTATTAACCAGATTAGGTTACTTAGAGAAGACCTCTCTGAGAAAAGGATTGTTAAAAAGGTAATGACAACTCTTCTAAAGAGATTTGAAGTCAAAATATCATCCTTTAGAGACTTTTGAGACTTGAAATAGCTCACTCTTTCTGAGCTTGCCAATACTCCACAAGTTGCTGAGTAGAGAAAGGCATTTAGTGAGGAAAAGGATATTGAAAATGTGTTATTTACAAACCAGAAGAAAGCTCAGTCTAGTGTAAGCAACAAGCAACAATAAGCAATCTAATGACAACAAAAGCAAAGATAAGAAGTAAGGTGGTGGTGGTAGATACAAGGGAAGAAAGGGCAAGTTTTTTCCTTTTCCTCATTGTAACAAGAGGACTCACATTGAAAATTTTTGCTGTTATAGACCTGGTGTTGAATGAAGGTCTTGCAAACAATTTAAGCATGTAGAAAAGGTGTACAAAGTAGGGTAGCAACAACAAGCTCTACCTCAGCAAACACAAGTTGTTGACATCCCTGACCTCAAGAAGAAAAGCTCTTCATGGCTTTAGTTCATGAAGAATGCAATGCTACATGTAGTCACTCATCCATTTAGTTAGTTGATAGTGGTTGCACACACCATATGTCAAATGACTTGAAGATCTTTAAGGCACTCGATAGGAACTACTTTTCAAGAGTGAAAATTGGAGATGGAAAATTGCTAGAGGTAAATGGAAATGGTGTTGTTACTATGAACACTCTTCCAAGTATAAAGGTCATTACTGAAGTTCTGTTTGCCTTAAATCAGTCACAACTTGTTGAATGTGGGTTAGCTTGTTGAGAATGATTATTCTTTATTCTTTAGAAAGAAAAGATGTGAGATTTGTGATCCTACTAGTAGGTGTTTGTTGTCATTTAACATGTCCAAAAGAAATTTCTTGATTGAATAAAAAAATATTGAGATTGAAGCTTGCATCAGTAGTGTTGATGAATCAACCTTTTGACACAAAAGGTTAGGACATTTTAATTAAATTTCTATTGCTGATATGTTAAAGAAGGATTTGGTTATAGATTTGTGTACTGTTAATGATCCAAATGAAGTGTGTGGACTATGTCAACTTGGCAAACAAACCAAACTCTCTTTTCCAACTAATCAAGCATAGAGAGGAAGTGAGAAACTCTAGCTAGTGCACACTAATGTGTGTGGTCCTATGCCTAATCCCTCCATGTCTAATAACATATATTTCTTGATCTTTATTAATGATTTTAACAGGTTTTATTGGATGTTTTTTCGAAAGCAAAAAACTGAAGTGTTAGATAGATTCATCAAATTCAAGGTTGCAGTTGAGAAGTATTGTTCTAAGTAAATTAAGGCACTCAGGTAAGACAATGGTGTTAAGTACGCCTCTCATCAATTTGAGAGTTACTTGCAAAAATGTGGCATTCATCACCAACTCGCTATATCATATACTCCATAGAAAAATTGAGATAGTGAGAGGAAAAATAGATCCATTATGAATATAATCGGGCATTTAATGTTTAAGAAGGATATGCCAAAGGAATATTAGGTTGAGGCTGTCAACACTGTTATTTACTTGCTTAACAGTTTGCCTACCAAGGCAGTTGAAAGTAAGACTCCATTTGAAGCTTGGTATGGTGCGAAATCTATTATGAGTAATCTCAAGGTGTTTAATTGCTTTTGTTATGTCCATGTACTTGATGCAACGAGGGATAAGATCAGTCATAGAGTTAAAATTGTTGTAATCATGGGATACAACAACAACTCAAAGGTTTATAGAGTGTTAGAGGTTAAAATCAAGAAGATTATTGTTGCTAGAAGTGTTAAGTTTGATGAGGATGTTTTTTGAGGTTAAAAAATGGTGTTGCTATCAACAAGAATCCGATTGAGGGTGTTTTACCCCAAGAACAAGCTGCTAATGATAATGAATCAGATTTAGATGATGAATTTGCTATGAGAGGCACCATAACACTTTAAGACATCTATAATAGATGCAACATGAGCCCCAAACTTCAATAATGCAATCAGTTCTCAATAATGGAAGATAATAATGAAGGAGTTGAAGATGATTTAGAAAAACAACACTTGGCAGATGGTGTCTAGGCCTGAAGGGAAGAATGTTATTGGTGTGAAATGGATTTTTAGAATCAAGCTCAATCCAAATGGATCAACCAATTAGCATAAAACAAGGTTGGTTGTGAGTGGTTATGCTAAAGAAGCGAGAATTGACTTCTCTAAAACTTTCGCTCTAGTTGCTGGGTTTGACACCATCAGATTGCAGCTTTCAATTGTAGCTCATAACAGCTTGTGTGTCTTCCAACTGGATGTCAAATATGCATTCTCAATAGAGAGTTGCAGGAAGAGATTTATGTTGATCAACCTTAAGGATTTGAGATTGCAAGGTTTTAAGATCATGTTTGCTTGTTGAAGAAAGCTTTGTATGGGTTAAAGTAGGCTTCTAGAGCCTGCTATAGCAAGATGGATATGCATTTAATGAGTTTGGTATTTGAAAGGAGTTGTAATGAAGGAACTCTATATGTTAAGCAATCTTAGAAGCAAGTATTAGTTGTGTCTCTCTATGTTGATGATATCCTTGTCACTAGTAGTAATGAAGACATGGTGATTCAGTTTGAGGAGGAGATGAAAAAGGTGTTTGAAATGAATGACTTAGGGTCTATTTGTTATTTCTTGGGTATTGAAGTGTTGCAAATTAGTCAAGGCATCTTCATTCATCAAAAGAAGTATGTTGAGATGATCTTAGAAAAGTTTGCAATGTCGAATCTATTACAACACTAGCGATAAAATGTGAAAAATTAAAGAAAGAAGAGGGTGCTGAAAAGGTAGAAGCAGGTGTTTATAAGAGTTTGATTAGAGGCTTGTTGTATCTATTAGTTACCAGGCCTAATATCATGTTTGCAACAAGCATGCTCTCCAGGTTTATGCATTCTCCAAGTCAAACTCATTTTTCTGCGACAAAAGGGTCCTAAGTATGTGAAAGGCACAACAAATTAAGGAGTGCTATATAAGAACTCTTGTTACACCAAATCACTTGGTTTCACTGATAGTGATTGGGCTAGGTTTGACAATGACATGAAGAGTACCTTAGGGCATTGTTTTTTTGCTGGTTCTGGTATGGTGAGCTGGAATAGCAAGAAACAAAGTGTAGTAGCTCAATCCACAACAGAAGCAGAGTATATGACAGTTGTTGCTGTTGTAAATCAAGCCCTATGGTTCAAGAAGGTTCTTGTAGATTTGGGAAATAAAGAAAGTGAAGCTGTGGAGGTGTTATGTGACAATCAATCTATTGTTGCAATGGCCAAGAGCCTTGTGTTTCATGGCAAGACCAAGCACATAAAGATTAAGTATCGCTTTTTGAAGGAAGTTGAAAGAGAAGGTGAAATTAAACTCAGATATTGCAAGTCTGAGGACCAGCTTGTTGACATTCTCACAAATCCTTTACCTAAGGCTAGATTTGAAGGAATTATAGGAAAGTTGGGTATGCATTCCAACACTTGTGTTATGGAGGAGTGTTAAAGCAAGAAGAGCATCTGCTAGAGCCATTGCCACTACTAAATTGGAGTTGCTACTATTGATGAAGCTGAAAATGTTGCTGGTGTTTATGTGGCAGCAAGTGCTATCATTTTGCTGATCTTTTTATATTAATCAAATATTATGTTATTAGCTTTTGGTTTGCTTATTTTATTCAAAGTATGATGTAAGGTTTTTACCTGATTTAAGTAAGGATTTTGAAGCAACAAATATTGCTAAGTTAAGGAAAAGTTGATGTAGTAGTGGTTGTTGTTAAAACCATACTCTTGTACTTTTTGTATACAATATATTTATATATGCAAATGAATGAAGTGAGCTGTTAAGCTCTTCTCCATAATTTCTTTCTCTCAGTTTCTTTAATTTAACCCTATAAGCTTTAAGCAAAATCCATCAATAGCAATCTTACTTCGTACTGCTCCCCAGACTTTGTAGCTATGATTGTTAAATTTAATATTCAATGGCGAGTGACAACTATCTCTTATTGAGAATGCTATCTCCAATTTGGAAAGGAAGGCAATAGAGAGCACTGTTGGAAATATTTTTATGTGGGCTAATATTAATTATGAGTTGGTTTTAATTATTTATTAAAATGGACTGAATGATATAGTTTATTGATTGTGAGTAAGCCCAATTAAAATGTGATCAATGGAGTTATGGGCTTGTGACATCTTTTGTGGGCCGATATGGAAGACGGTTAGTGTAGGCCTATTTTAACATGGACCTGTGATGGGTGGGCCTGTTAAAATTATTATAAATAGGCTA